>NW_006499159.1:4789916-4827266 GCF_000471905.2 Amborella trichopoda
CACAAGCTATCTATTATTTGTTGCAATTTCATACTCCTTAAATCTGTTTATTAGCCTCTAAGAAGAAAAGAGGTAGAAACTAAAAAGTGTTTTACTCATCTCTCATGTTTCCACATGCTGAAATGGATAAAAACTTAACCTGCTTTTTTTAAATAAAAAAATATGTATCTTATTTCTACATTTTAAAGTTGCCATCTTATATAAATTCTTTTTTTCATGTTAAAACCCAACTCAAAATGTCATTGAATAAATGAGGTTTGCCCATTTCAAAATTGATTTGGTCATTTCAAAATCGATTTGGCTATTTGAAAATCGACTTGGTCATATTTTTTTAAAATATATGATTTGGCCATTTGAAGCAGCACTTAACACGTTGACCCACACCCTGCATTTGATAACCAAGTTACTAAGTAAATGAGGTGCTCTCTCTTACTACGTTAACTCACAACCATTCGAAAAGCTGGGAACATCATGCTACAAAAAAATACGCTCTCAAACCCAATTCTAAACCATATTAAAGGGTTGTCGACATTAAAACAACATTTTTCAACATCAACATTAAAACAATATCGAAGCATATATTGTTGCATCATCTATTGTTAGTTGGACTTTGTAACTTCACCCATTGAATTTATGTGAAATTATAAATTGTCTTGCATATTTTCATATTATTCAACTATTAAATTATATAAAAATTTGTATCAAATTTTTATGAGATAAATGTATGTAATATGATGGTGTATACTTAATCTAAGTTTTTCGATTTGTTTTTAATTTTTTTGGGGGATTTTGGCCTTTTTTTTAAAAAAAATCTACTTGACTGGTTAATCCGGTTAGCAGCTCTGGTTAGTCCGGTTCTGGTTTGAACCGCTCCCAGCCTCATGACCGGCTAACCATTCTGGTTCGATTTTGCGAACATTGGGTGATATTCTCCCTTATAAAAAAACAAATAGGGAAAATTTTAGAAACGGTGTTGAAATCCCTTCAGTTATTACTAAAGGGTTACAAATTACACTTTAGGGTATGCTTTTTAAATTACTATATCAATTAGGTACCTCCTCAATAAAAAATATTAAAAAATTTTCAAACTACCCCTACCTGGTTTTTGGGATCCTGAATAATTAGAGGTACTTTGATAATTTTATCCCAAAGAGGCCCTACTAAATGATAATTGTGGGGAAAACTATCAAAGTACCTTTAATTGTTTGGACTTCTCACACTGTATAGGGACAATTTGGAAATTTTTAATATTTTAATTGAGGATGTAATTGATTGTTACATCAACGTAAAAGCATCCCCTTAAATATAATTTATAATCTTTTAACTTTTTTAGTGATAATTTAAGGATTTCAACCCTTTTTTCTGATATTTTCCCAAACAAATATCACGAAAGCTCAACTGTAGGTAGGGTGTGGGGATTCTAAATAAGGACCGACATAAAAGGTGCAGTGAGATAAACTAGGCCTACTTTTTGTTTGGGATGGGAATTATAGTCATACAAGCACAATAAAAGTATTCACATCTTAAATCCCCCAACTATACATGCGATTGGGTAGTGAAGTTGAATTCTTATTTCGGTTTCTATACAAAACTAGCACCAGCTTTAAGAACAAACATCAAGTGAACTTTGCATAATATACAATATAAACAAGAGACCGGCACATGGCTTTTCAAATTATTCCTGCTCAAAATCCTTTTGCAAAAAAAGAATGATCTGATGCAAAGATTCTTTTTTTTCTATCTATTTTTTGGATAAAAAAAAATGTTTTTTTGGGTAATTCAGTAAAAAAGACAGGCCCTTTTGTTCCTGTCTATCTCTTGCTTTACTTACTCTCCCGCCTGTCTTTCTACCCAAAAATTCATAAAACTCTCTTTGAAACGACGAACTGCATGTCCCATTCTATCCATGGCCCTGATAGTACCTAGGCTCCCCTCCATTGTAACACCCACATTCTAACCATGGGCTCCCCTCGTTTGCAACACCGACACTCTAACCGTGGGCTCCCCTCCATTGTAACACCCACATCCTAACCATGGCTTTCATGGCACCTAGGTTTCCCTCCGCCAGAACACTCACTACCACATTGGAATCATCCCTATATATCTTCAACCAAGACACCAATTTCCTAGAACCTCCTGTCCGTCACTATGATTCCATAGTTCAAAATTTTAGTGAATTTTGGGAAGAGAGTACGTCCTTGATTTCATACAAAAATAATTCATCAAATAAGTAAAAAAAACAAAAATGCTATAAGCAGATTGATCAAGATCAAACGTTTAGAGGCTAACTTGTGAGATTATGACTAAAGTTATTCCAGCCATTCATTGAGATTGAATGACTGGAATAACAATCACATGTATTTTATACATTGGAAGCGCCACATGTAAAGGATTCCCTAATATTAATTAGAATGTTTAAAGTTCTCTACTCATAACATTGTTCGCTCAAGAGGTTTATCGAAAAGAGTGATTTACGTATGGAATCTAAAACTTTTTTTAAAATGCAAAATGCTCTATTTATAGGCAGAAATTACAAAGAATGTCACTTTTTTTATTTATTTTTCAAAATTACCTCTCGGTCTGATGATAGAATTCTTGGTCCGAATTTTAATTAATATTTTTTTAGTTTTTTCGTTAGTATGGTGGTGCCTTAATCTTGAGGGCAGTGCCCTACTAACGAGAAAACTAAAAACAATTAAAATATTGTTCGAGGGTGTCCTGGGACCGAAGGGTAATTTAAAAAAATAAAGGGGATTGACCGACCTTTGTTATTTCCATCTATAAATGTAGCATTACGTATTTTATAAAAAAAAATTATGGCCCATATGTAAATCACTCTATTGAAAATAAAGTATAAAGTTGGCATTTTTCCCAGCATTAAGATGATGCAAATGCCACACCATGTATCACCTTACAGTTCTAATCGACGCTGGAGACAAGTCGTAGCATGGAAAGAAGTCGATCCTATGTATGATATACCATGTATCACCTTACGGTTCTAATCGACGGTGGAGACAAGTAGTAGCATGAAAAGAAGTCGATCCTACGTGTGATGTCACATGCAACAAGCACATACCAGCCTTTTCCTAAAATGATAAAGTATCATTTTCGAGGTTATAAAATCCATTAAGATAGTTAAAACACCCCAATTATCATTATGGGGTTTGCTTTTTTAATGGTCATTATATTCAAATGCCTCCACAAAAAATATCTTAATAATGCCCAAGCCCAAATGACTGTCGTTCAAGGTTAGAAACCCCAAACAAGAAGGGAATTTCGGTAATTTTACCAGCCACAACCCGAACCAAATAATGAGAGGACCTTACTTGTTCATGGGGTCAAATTACTAAAATACCTATCCAAGATTCTTAATCCTTTTGATTAAGTAAAATGAAAAATAAAAAATTAACGCTCTATTGTCAACTGAGATCTGTTAATCACTTAATAATTTTGTAAAAGGTTTTGACCCTTTTAATAATGATTTTCCAAATTATTATTATTATTTTTTATTTTATTTTTTCAATGTTCCATCTTGCAACTTAATTGTATAGATGAGGAAAAAAATATGGTCATCCACATTGTCCCAGAAATTTTTATGGTCTAAGGGGCTGTTTGGGTATGTGGAAATCTATTACGTGACAATAGATTACAAGAAAATATGATATTTACATTGTTTGGGTATACTTTAATAGTAAAGAAATGAAAAGACATTAACCAAGATTTCTTAAAAAATCACGAAATCCATTACACCCGGTGAGGCATGAAAAATCTATTATGAGGTTTACAAGTAATCTTTGGAAATCTTCCGCGTACGTCTACCTGCAATATGTGCGCTTAAAAAAACATTTTTATCTCTCAATTATACACTATATTGTATAATTATTAAGGTAAGTAAAAGTGAAACTAGGAAATATGAAAAGGGGAATCTAAATTGATTTAACAGGTGTATGGGGACAATTTTCTACTGCAATTATAATAAAAAAAATTATACATCCCTCTATCCGTAGTTTAGGTTATAGCCCCTCATCTGACTCTCATATCAAAACAAAAAAATTTAATAATTTGTAAGTGAAAGTAAGGAGAAATCTAAATTGATTTGAACAGTTGTAGAACATGACGAGGGACAGTTTTTTACTACAATCATAGTAAAAAAAATTCTTTATCTCTCTATTCCCAATTTGGGTTGTAACCCGCAATAAGCTTGAGTATAATAATAAAAATAATAATTGGTAATCGATGAGAAATTACAAAACACATTCATAATAAAAAATTTCACACAACATAATTCTCATAAGATATTAGTAAAAGTTCAATTGAAATAAGATACCTCTTTAGTCTCCTTCAATGCTTCAAATTTTTCTACTGCAATTACCAAACCTTTTAATTTACTAATCAAACTTCTTTCCATTTTTTAATTTGTACCATAAGATTTTGATTTTGGTATAATAAATTTATTGCTTATTTGAAATTACATATAGAGAGACATTTGAAAGACTTCTATAAAAAATAAATAAAAATAAGGCTTATCACAATAAAATCATGTTATTCCAATCATATTATTTCAATGACTTATCAAGTTGAAACCAAAGTCTAATCATGTTAGCCAAATATAGCCATATTTTTCATAGTTGGTTGGTAAGGTATTTCTCATATTTCTTCCAGACATAGCCAAACAATAGCAATGTATTTCCCAAATTGCATCTAAATACTTCCCAAACAGTAACAATCCATTTGTAGGTATTACATCCGTAATATATTTCGTAGACAATATATTTCCAGATATCCAAACAGCCCTTAAGTATCATCAATTGCCGACGCAATGGATAAGCCCTCATGTAAAGAGCGAAACTAGTGGGTCCAGCACCCTCTCCATCATCCACTATTTATGGTTGGCCTCTAGGTTACAAACACAACATTGAGCTGGCATATTGACTTGATCGTTTGATTTGGATTGGAATCAATAGGTGGGCGATTTTGTTTTGAGAAACCTTTGAGTCACTCGATTCTCTCAATTTTTTATATTCTTTTTTTATTGTACCAATGCAACAATTCAACAATGGAATCGTTCAAGCCGGACGGGTTGTCTAAGAATCGGTTCCCTTGCTATTCAAGGTGCCATTTCGATTTTTAAATCCGAGTTACAATTTTATTTTTTTTTCAAATTTTAAGATACATCCAAGCTATCAGATTTTACATCATATGATTATTAATAATTATGACTTCTCTATACCAAAAATATATGGTCAAATAAATCCTTAGTTATGTGCCCTAATTATTCAGACATTGTAGCAAGATTCACAAAATGCTAATCATGCCCTGAAGGGGATTGTCATGTAACTACAACAATATGTTAACATTGTCTAAAGGGTATGGTTTCTATAAGGTTGCAACCTCAAACAATCCAATTAAAGCGCACCTTAAAATTTTATCATAACATGTAATTTTGTTGTAACAAATTCTTAGTATTATCTTAAAATCTATTTTCATACTTAAGTAGAAAATTTTAAATTCCAAACAATGGTTAAAATCAAGTAGATCTATAAATATATGAAAATCTTGAAAATGGACGGTCTAGATAATATGTTGCAAGATGCATTATTTTCGAGATTCAAAAACTTTTTTTTTGTATTCATAGATCTCGATGTTCAGATGATTGATTAGAGGGGTTTTTCAACATTAAAACAACACTTTCGATAGATATTTGAGGTGCATATGTGATACTACATTTTAAGATTGCAACTTAAATAAACTTTTCCCTTGTCTAAAAAGGTACAAGGGGAAAAGGAAAAGACAACTCACGTCAAACGGCTTCATGCTCCCTGGGAAGTACACCAGACATTTACTCTCTTGAGTGGAGCCCAATTTAGCAAAAATTTTAGGATCCCAAATTTTGGGGATGTAATTTCTTCAACTCATTGACTAACCCCAATAAAAGAAGAAAAAGGTTTATTTAAGGTTACAACCTCATACTATAGAGAAAATGAATGCTTAAAAATCCATAAAAAAATATTTGTTTTGATGCTGAAAACCTCTCTAATTGATCATTTCGACCTCGATACATGATGATGTGGAAAAAAATAAAAAGATTTTAAAGTTCCAAAACGGTCCAACTAATAAATTATCTAGATTGCCCCCTCTCAAGATTTTCATATATTTGTAGATCTGCTCGATCGGTACTATTTTTTGAGTTTTAACTTTTATAACTTGAGTGAAGTTTTTAGGTTATCATTCAAATTTTTGACATCAAAATTACATCTTTTGATGAACTTTGTAGGTGCGCCTTACTTGGATTGTTTAATGGACACCTTATGAAACCACACCGATAAAAGAAATTTCCAAATTGTACTCTCTATGCACTTGACAAGACTAATGTCTTAAGACTAACACAACTCTTGAAATGAATAACTCCTTAAGATGTTAACGTTCAGTTTTTGGAAATGACATCTAGGAATTCACAGTCATCATCTTAACCTTATTTCAACTATTGGGGCCAGCTACATAAATATTATTCGTCATTCGACTCCATCAAGTGCTATCCCCCAGACTATAACATTGGATCAGGATTCATGATCGGGATGTGGCAAAAGTTTGCTACTAGTTGCAAACCAACATTACCCTCTTCCTTTATCAGTATTGGTAAATGCAGAGTTGGGTAAGATCTAAGAGTTAAAAATTGAAAATTCATTTTTTCCTTTCGACAATTATTAATGATTTTTAGGTCGTTCCAGAATTTCTTATTGAAAAAGTATGTAGTTATTTTCATTGAGGGAGTAGGTGAACAATATATATGTTGTAGCAAGAGCATAGTACGCGTGTCATAACTGAGAAAACTTCAAAACTTGAGATAACATTTTTTTAATTAATACCACTTTTAATTAAAGGATATTATTAGGTTATTTATGCATGAAATATTTCCTTAATATATTCAATATTTTTGGACACTTGATACTTTTAACCCTGTAGTGGTTTTTTTATCTGGGGTCTATTGATAATTAATCATGCTAAAATAAAATTTATTGATAGAAAGAAAAATATTGATTAATATAGTGGAGAATGACATTATGTACATGAGATATGACATCATCACATAGTGTATTAATTACTTTTTAATCACTAATAAAATATCATTAGTTTCTTATAAAATATCTATTATAAAACAAAAATAACGAGTGTACAATGAGTATCGAGTACACTAACGAAATATCCATATATAAGATCATAGGTGTGCAATGTCGAGTACCTTTAAAAAAATATCCTATGTAAGAGAACCCTAACAAAACCCTTAATTAAAAAGGCCATTATTTCAACTACCACCGTGATGTCCATTACTATGAAAATAATCGTTTTTCTTTTTGGCCTTTTTCGACTTATCATTTTGAAAACTCCAAATATACAAAATAAATCCTTTACATCTACGAAGCAGCCACAGCTTTTGAGCAAAACTCCCCCTCTCTTTTAAGAAGCGTCTTATTCCATACTCGTTAGTGTTAAATTGCGCAATGGATGGGGTTTTATCACGATAAAAACTGTTATTTTCCCGTAACACCCATGTTTTAGGATTTGTTTGGATATCTGAAAATATATTGTTTGTGAAATATATTAGTGGCGTAATATATTACTGTATAATACATGACCTCCAAATAGATTATTATTGCTTGAGTAGATTTAAATGCAACTTGGGAAATACATTGCTACTGTTTAGTTATGTCTTGAAGAAATATGGGAAATGGGGAATTAAAGTCATCATTACACCATTTCAAAAAGATTTTCTAATAATAACATTATCACCATTCCAAAAAGATTTTATAATAATAACTTGTACCATTCTAAAGTCATGATGATACCATTTCCTACTTATTTTGCATGCCTTTGGCACTTACATAGAATCCCATGTCTTTTAACATGTTAGATTTTGATTTCAACATGATAAGTCTTTGGAATAATATGATAGGAATAATATGATTTTATTGTGATAAGCCTTATTTTTATTTATTTATTTATGCAAGACTTTCAAATTTCTCTCTATATAATTTCAAATAAACAATAAATTTATGATACTAAATTCAAAACCTTTATGCTACAAGTTTAAAAATAATTTCAAATAAACAATAAATTTATGATACCAAATTCAAAATCTTTATGCTACAAGTTAAAAAATGGGAAGAAGTTTGATTAGTAAACTAGAAGTTTTGGTAATTGTACTTGAAAATTTTAAGGCATTGGAGGAGACTAAAGAAGTATCTTATTTCAATTGAGTTTTTACTTGTATCGTGTAATTTTTACTTGTGTAGTGTAATTTCTCATTGATTATCAATTATTATTTTTGTTTTTATATAAGAGCTGATTGTATAATTTCTCATTGATTGTCAATTATTTTTATTATTTTTGTTTGTATATGAGAGCTGATGACTTCAGATGATGGTTACAATTTGGATAGAGGAATATAAAAATGCAGTTACAGAGGAGATTGTAGAAATAGATATGGGGTTACAATTTAGGGATAGAGGGATCTAAAAATGGGGTTGCAATGGATAATGTACAAATGGCTATACGCGTTTAAACTCTTATAGGTGGAGTTTAGAGAGAAAGTAGAAACGGTTATAAATGGAGTTTAGAGAGAAAGTAAAACTCTTATAAGTGGAGTTTAGAGAGAGAAAGTAGAAACGGTTATAAATGGAGTTTAGAGAGAAAGTAAAAACACTTATAAATGGAGTTTAGAGAGAGAAAATAAAAATAGATGTAGAAAGGTGGGAAAAATGAATGCGCATAGAAGGAGAATGGTAGGATAGATGATTTTTTTTTTTTGGTACTTAATGGAAATGGATTTCACAGCGATTATGCATGTAATAGATTTAGCCTATTTTATTTTAATTTTCTGACTTGTAACTAAAAAATGCACGTAAATGGATTTCACAGCCATTGTGCCGATAATAGATTTCACGTATTTTATTTCCATTTTGTAATATGTTTGCCTATATTATTTTATTTCCATTTTTTCATGTGTACCTAAGTAACTTGTAATATGTTTACCTATATAGATTTTCGGGTACCGAAACGGTGCCTTATGGTTTGCACCAGTGTTTAAAAAAAACGCGTAGTCGAACCGGACGTGCCGGTTCAGGCAAATTACACGGAATCGCCCGGTTCTAGAGAGAATTGGGTGATTCTGTACAGTGACTCGCCGATTCACTGTACGGAATCGGCGAGTCCCTTGAAGAACACGGGCTGCACAGTGTTCTTCACGAGATTCTTCAAAATTTGTCATTTTTTTATCATTTTTCTTGTTTTTTTTGTCATGTGATAAAAAATTCAGGCTTTATGCAGCTTTTTTCAGCCTTTTCATGGATTAAATAGTGGAGATTTTTCGTGTTTTTGGATCATGAAAGTTGCGGTTTTAGGGTTTCCGCCTTTCCTTTTGTTTCATGCCAAATAGGGCATGAATCTGTGAAAATTTTTAGGCATTTTGATCATAAATGTGTTCATCAAAAAATTTTGTTACGAATTTGTGATAATCTTTGAAAAAACAGAGTAATTTGGAGATTGAAGCCATGGTTCACGAAACCAGGTAAGAACTCTGGTTTTTTTTTTTTTTCGCCATTTGATCAATTTCAGTTCATATTTTGAAAATAATGAGTTACATTTGTACGGTTTTAAATCTTTATCGTGTCTTTTATAATTTACCATATTCTTTTTTATTTAATTTACTCAATTACAGCCTGATTTTTTAGATGAACACAGTGATGTTTGTGAAAAAAAATTTCTACTGTTTTTTTTTGTTTTCTACCTTTCGATTTTTGTTCACTATATATTACAAATAATGTGTTAGATTTCCTAGGTTTTTAATCGTTATAGTCTTGTTTATAATCAGATGTATTCAATTTGAGCTTCATTTTTAGATTCAATGATTGTTGTCTGGGAAGAACTGCGTTTTTTTTTTTTTGCTCAATTTAATAGATTTGATTTGATTTATTGATGATAATGTGTTCATAATTTAGGGTTTTGATTATTTATATTGTTGTTTATCAAAAAATATACTCAATTAGATGTAATTTATTCACTTGGAGGTGGATTTTTGAGTTAAAATGGCTGATGTAAGGTGCCTCTATGAAGAACATAGATTTTTTTTTTTTTTTGTAATCCATGATCGAATTTTTTTTTTGTAATACATGATCGAATTTTTTTTGTAATCCATGATCGAATTTTTTTTGTAATCCATGATCGAATTTTTTGTAATCCATGATCGAATTGTTTTTTTCTTTTTTTTTTGTAATACATGATTGAATTTTTTTTTTTTGTAAACCATGATTGAATTTTTTGAAATTTATTTATTTATTTTTTTTTGTAATCCATGATTGAATTTTTTGCTTTTTTATTTTTTTAATCCATGATCCAATTTTTTGAAAATTTGTTTTTTTTTTATAATCCATGATCGAATTATTTGTAATCCATGATCAAATTTTTTGTAATCCATGATCGAATTTTTTGTAATCCATAATCGAATTTTTTGTAATCCATAATCCATGATTGAATTTTTTGTAATCCATGATCGAATTTTTTTAAAATTTGTGATTTTTTTTTTGTAATCCATGATCGAATTTTTTGAAAATTTGTGATTTTTTTTTTTGTAATCCATGAACGAATTTTTTGAAAATTTGGGATTTTTGTTTTGTAATCCATGATCGAATTTTTTGAAAATTTGCTGTACTTTTTTTTTTATTTTTTTATTTTTATCTATGACTGAATTTTTTGAAAAATGATGATTTTCCCAAAAGATGTGAAAATCGTGACAAGGTTTTTATTATCATGCGGTATTAAACCATATTTTTAATTTTTATTGTTTGAGTTTGCTGTACTTTTTTTTTTATTTTTTTATTTATCCATGATCGAATTTTTTGAAAAATGATGATTTTACTAAAAGATGTGAAAATCGTGACCAGGTTTTGATTATCATGAGGTATTAAACCATATTTTAAATTTTTATTGTTCAAGTTTTTGTTGAAAAAATTTTATGTCGATAGATTATCTATGCAAAAAAATGCATGTTATCATATTTTTAATGCAAAACTGTATTTTTTTAATTTGTTGTTAATGCATTTTTGAGTTGGAATGACTGATGTTAAGTGGCTCTGTGAAGAATTGTTTTATTTTTTATTTTTTTTATTACATGATCGATTTTTAAAAAAAAATCGTGATTTTTCAAAAAGATGTGAAAATAGTGACCAGGTTTTGATTATCATGAGGTATTATTTAATGTTTGGGTAAGAACTTTATTGAGTTGTTATATTTGTGAGGAATAATGCACTAAAACGAAATATATTTGTTTTAGCTTGCTATGTATATGGATGCTGTAGAATCCTTCGGAACTAGACTTGCCAAGAATTCTTGAACTAAGATGGATCCCGGTTATCCCCTAGCTAATATTTTGTTCATTCATATATTTAATCTTATGAATTGTTCTTGCCCTTACAATGCTTTTTGTATTTTAATATAGCTGAATGGTGGGAGATATATGGTATTGATGGACCTCACCGAAAGAATATAGCAATCAAGGTGCTCTTCCAGACATGTTCTACTACTGGCTGTGTGCGCAACTGGAGTACGTTCCAATGGTTGCACACTACTACGAGAAATCAACTCGCTTCGGAAAAGCTTCATAAACTAGTATACGTTCATTACAACTTAAACCTCCAAGAGCGACAAATAAGAAAGAAGCTTGAAGATTATGGGCCGATAGAGTTAGACACAATATTTGTCGCAAACATAGTAGACCAATGGGTAGTAGAAGAGGAGGAGCCAGTGTTGCACAAGAGAGCGTTCCTTGAGGCTATCGATGAGGAAGATCTTGAAGAAGGTGATGAGCAGCATGAAAAAGGAAGCAGTTAGCCAACGTATTCACAATTCGTCGGAGATATCAGTGATATTGCACCTAATGAGGGAGAGTGAGAAGGGGGTCTAAGGGAAAATGAGAGAGATGATGATTCCGAAGCCACCTTATCCCAGCCACATTATTCACATATCGAGTCCCAATAGCAATAGGGTAGGGATGAGCACGATAGTGTAGGTGAGTATGAATGATGGACAAGCTTTGGGGATTTTGGATTGAGAACACAACAGAACACTAATACTCAAGGATTTAGATATAGTCAGACGCCTGCTAATATCGATGATTCGTTTTTAGATCGAATCAATGAATTATCAAACGGATTCAATCAATGGCACCGGCGTGACTAAGAAGAAAAAGGACGTCGTCTGTCATTTTATTTTTAGATCATATGTTACTAATTGTATGCTTTATTGTAGTCCATGTATGTTGATATACTTATTCCATGATAATTCTATATTATCCTTTTGTGTGACGTAAATTAAATGGTAAATAATAGTTCATGCAGGGATATAACATATCAATATTTGCATATTCATGCAAAGAAATTAAAATTTTTAATGGATTACCCTCATTTTTTATTGAATTCTTAAAAAAAAAATATTTATAATGAATTTTAATAATTTTTTGAAATTTGTTTGAAGCTTTAATCTGATCGATTCACCCGATTTTCGATCCGGATAGCCGATTCGCCGATCCAAATAGGTTTTTGAGATGCCCTATCCGGATCACCGATCAGCTTTTTAAACCATGGGTTTACCATGCTTCGTAGTCTCACTCGATTTCATAACTCATGACTTCACCGAACATTTCATAACTCATGACTTCACATAACATGGAAAAAGTGATGCCCTGGCATAAAGGTGATTGGTAAACCGGCTCCTTTTATGAATGCTTACTTTTGGCGGGCACGCGTTAGGTTTTAAAAAAAATGTGAAAGGTTCTGCAATATAGTTTCAGCTCTCTCATTTTAAGTAGTAAGTCTTTGTTAATGGTTCTGTTTTTTGAGTAGCCATTTAGGGGCTTTCCCAAATATCACTGCTATTATCCTTCGTTTATAATCATCTTTAATTGTTCTTGGTGAATTACTACTATGTATTTGTCTTATAAAATTGTGGTTTTTAAAGGAAAATGAATTATTTGGAGAACAAGTTTAAAAAGTAATCACTGGCCACCACTACTACTTTGATCTAGATAAAATAGAAACCCTAATTCTTTGGTCAGGTGCAGAAGTTGTGGCTATGGAGAATATTTATTTATTGATTGATGTCTTGTTTTTTTATATTAAAAGGAATGAGTTTAAGGAAACATTCTCTGATAGATTTCTTTTTTCTCTGTCTATTTCTCTATTTCTTTTGTTTTTGTGTGGATCATCCATCATATTGCCTTATTACTTCTTTTTGCAAGTATATTGTGCTTTTTGTGCTGGTACTTGTTAACCTGATTCGAGTGAAGAAATAAATTGAATATGTGAATGATTCTCTTTTAGCTGATGATTAAACATGAATGAAACTGCTAAATTTGATTTAGGGTTGGTAGTTTCGTGTTTGGTGTATCACTTTCCCTTAGTTCCATTTTGCTAATTTTTGGTAGTTTATCATTCATTATTTTAGAAGCGAAAGGATTTTTCAGGCATTTTTTCATATTAAAAGGAATCCCTGATTTCCTCTACCACAAAAACTGAATCGTTGACGGTTTTCTTTAATGATCAATTGGCAAAAAGTTTTGTTATTTTTTCTTTGGGATGAGACTACAAAACACCTATGGGCGAAAATGAACAGTATTTCGCCCATAGGTTCAGCGCCGTCCGATTTTTTTCGACGGCATGGATTAAAGACTGTCACGGACTTAGCATGTCCGTGGCGGTCCGTCATGGACATAGCAAGTCCATGAAGGGATTTTTTTATGCAAATTTGAAGCAAGAAATATGGGGGGACCCTCATGGTTCCCATATGTCTGTGGCGGTTTTTAGGCAAAACCGTTACGGACATGCTGACGAAACACTGTAGCACTTCGCCTATAGGCGTTTTTAAGACTTTTCATTTTCTTTGTATTTAAAATTAGTCGACAATAACTGGTACATGCACATTTTTGATATCATGATTACATTTCATGAAATCTAAGGATATCGCTGACCTACAGATCATAGACTTTTTGAGAAAATACAATCATCTGCTGTTGTTTTGGTGCTCTAATTGTTCTTCTTGGAGTTTGGTCGCTTTCATTTTTGCTTGTATAGTAAGGACTCCATGTTGTCGATTATGGAGTTCTCTGATTATTTCAATACCATGAGCATGTAAACTACGTGTTTTTTCTAACGTCTTGTTTCTTATTTGATTGAATTCTACACATTCAATTATGAAGCTTGCCTTTCAAGGTTCACGCATATGATTCAAGGCTGATTATTGGACAACCCCAAATGTCTACAAAATGAAGACAATTAAAGAAGTGAAGTGGAGAAATGCAGAGAAATTCAATATACATCGACTCTTTGACATGCGTAAACATGGTGATCGAATATCATTTCCTTTCAAGGGAGTATTGCTTGGTCAAGTTTTCGTGTTTACTGCTGGAATTTTTGGTGCTGGTTTAGTTGGGTGGTTTTTGTCTCTGAAAGATGGAAATTTTCCATGGATGAATATGTTGGGCAGATTTATGCCTGGGAGGAAACATTCTTTGGATAAGTTATGCTTTGTACCAGGGCTGCAAAATATGGGCAACAATTGCTTCTTAAATGTAATTTTACAGGTAACTCTTGGTCTCTTTTTATTTCCAATATCCACTTGAGCTATAAGTGTTGTTACTTACTTATTTAGCATATGGAACTTTTATCCATTTTGGTCTAAGAAAGATGAGGACCTTAAACTTTCTCTTATTCTGTCCCAAGCCCAGGTAGAGGAGGTGGGTTGTGTTAGGAAGGTTGCCAATGTAAAACTTCGCCAAAACTTTTCCATGAATCCTGAATCTATGTTATTTGCTTATGCTTGGGCTTTCCCGATAAGCGACACGTTGTACCAGAACTTGGTTACAGTGAGAAATGCGGCATTCCTCAAAAGTGACGTGCCACAATGCCTCCTGGTTTCGATGAAAAATAAGCAAGGGTTATAGCGATATTCTGAACGAGCGCGGGTAAAGAAGCTGCTCCAAGAGATTAAGATTTGCCCAAGCTCATGGAATGTAGGAACACTTACAGGTAAGAGTATGAAGTTAGTGCATACAACAAGAAGAATGAGAGTAAACATAGTTTGTCTACAGAAAACAAAGTAAGACGCGGAAAAGCTAAGGAAATAAATGGGTATAAACTTTAGCATACATGAAAGGATAATATAGAAATGACATAGGCATAATAGTAGACAAAGATTTAAAAGATAAAGTAGTTAATGTCCAGTGACTAGGTGATAGGCTCTTATTAATTAAATTTGTATTAGGAGAAGAGATAATTAACGTAATTAGTGCATATGTACTGCAAGTAGGACTAAATGATAGAATTAAGAAAATTTTGAAAGGACATGGATGAACTAGTCCAAGACGTACCAAATGGACAGAGGACCCTTTTAGGAGAGGACTTAAATGGACATGTAGAGAAGGATAATAGAGGATATGAAGGAGTATATGGGGGATATGGTTTTGGTGAAAGAAAGAGATGGGTGAGGTTTTTCTATGGCCTACGACTTAGCATTAGCAAACACTTACTTTAAAAAGTGAGATGAACATTTTAGAACCTATAAAACTGGATAAGATAAAAGCTAGATAGACTTCTTCCTAGTTAAGAAGATAGATCGACCATCATGTAAAGACAATAAGGTTATCTCAAGGGAGAGTTTGACTATCTGACATAGGCTCGTGGTTATAGACGTCTGCATAAAGATATGGAAGAGAAGGGGTGAAATTAATAGGTGTACAAGAACTAGGTGGTGGAAATTAAAAAATGAGAAAATCGACTTATTTAGGGATAAATTAGTTAAATATGGAAAATAAAACTCTATTACTCTAAACATCAAGTCAATGTTATGTGGAATGAGATGACTAACTGTATTAAGAAAGTGGCAAAAAAAGTTTTAGGAGAAACTAGAGGGAAAAGAAATTCCATTAAGGAACCTTGTTGGTGGAGTGATGAGGTTCATAAGGCTATTACCGAAAATCGATCATATTATAAAACTCGGTAATGTAATAGAAATGATCAAAACTTAGAATAATATAAAAATATTAAAAAAACACTAAATAAATAGTAAGGAAAACTAAACTTAACATATATAATAATCTATACAATAAACATGGAATAAGAAAAGGTGAAAAATGTCTTCAATTTAGCAAAAATGAGAGAAAAAAAATATAGGGATCTAGACCATATTGAATGCATTAAGAGTGAGGATTAAAGGGTCTTGGTGAAGGATGAAGAGGTCAATGGAAGGTGAAGAGTTTATCTTAAAAAATTTTTAATTGATGAACACAATGGGAACATGGCAGTGGAAGGAACTGTTGCATAAATGAGGGCGGACGTCATAGATGCATTGGTGGGATTGGGATATCAGAAGTAAACGAAGCTTTGAAGAACTTGAAGATAGGAAAGGCTTTAGAATTAGATGGTATTCTGATAGAGGTTTGAGGTGTATGGGGGAGATTGGCATTGATTGGTTGCCAAGCTGTTCAACAAGGTGTTGAGAACAAAAAAAATGCCAGATGAATGGAGGAAAAATATTGTGGTACCTATTTATAAGAACAAATGAGACATACAAAATTATGCGAACTACTGTGAGATCAAACTTATGAGCCATACTATGAAGTTGTGGGAGAGAGTGATTGAGCAATGACTAAGGCATGAAACGAGTGTATCAAAAAATCAATTTGGTTTTATGCCAGAGAGGTCAACAACTGAGGTTCTTTCCTACTTAGGCAATTGATTGAGAAGTTCAGGACAAAGTAAAAAGACCTCCTCCACATGGTCTTTATTGATTTAAAGAAAGCTTATGATAGAGTATATCGGGATTTGATTAGGTGGGTGTTGGATAATAAAAGAGTCTCTAGACACTACATCAACATGGTGAAAAATATGTATGAGGGAGCACTAATCAGTTTGCGAACAACTAATAGAGATGAGTGAGTTTCCAGTGACAATATGTCTACTGTCTGCATCAGGGGTTAGCATTGAGCTCATACCTCTTTGTCTTAGTATGGACAACTTAACTAGGTACCTACAAGATGAGATATCATGGTATATGTTGTTCGCGGACGGCATAGTTTTTATCGATGAGACTCGAAACGTCGTCAACATAAAGTTGGAACTTTGGAGGGATGCTCTAGAATCTAAAGGTTTTAAAATTAATTGGACTAAGACAAAGTATATGGAATGCAAGTTTAATAATAATAGGATTAGAGACGAGGAAGTAGTTAAGATTGACTGGCAAGAAATACTAAAAAAATCGCACTTCCGACATCTTGGGTCGATAATCTAAGAAAACAGAGAGATTGAGTAAGATGCTGCACATAGAATTAGAGCTGGGTAGCCGAAGTGGAGATATGCAATTAGAGTTTTATATGATTGCCGCATACCAATGAAGTTAAAGGACAAGTTCTATACGACAACTGTGAGACTAGCTGAGATGAGGATGTTGAGATGGATGAGTGGCAAGACGAGATGGCATAAAATTCGAAATGAATATAATCGAGAGAATTTAGGTGTGGTACCAATAAACGATAAAATGAGAGATAATAGACTTAGGTGGGCTGTCCATGTGCAACGCAGACCCAGTACAACACTTGTTAGGAGCTGCGAGTTTAGTCAAGTAGAAGGCTCAAAAAAAAGGGCAAGGGTTAGGCCCACAAGGATATGGTTGGAAGTAGCGAGAAAAGATATGGAGACTTGTGACCTTATTGGGGTATGACCCTTAACATAGTAGAATGGCTGATTAGGATTCGTATATCCAACCCCAATTAGCTAGGAAAAGATTCTGATGATGATGATGATGATGAACTTTCATCCATTTGAACCTGTATTATAATCCAGCGGATAGGTTCTCTTTTATCTTGATTGTATCACCGAATAAGCTCTTTATCATTAAACGAATCAAATATGAACTAGCTATACCTGATTTTGGCAGTTTAGGGAGCAAGAAACTTTAGTAAGTGGGAGAACTATCTGTTCTACAATCCACCCTACACCAGTTGCAGCTTGTTATTTCCTTGTTGCATAGCTTAATGGAATAAAATCCAACATGTCATTGGCTCTTTTATAATGAATATGTCTTCCTTGACTACTACACTTCACTGGCAACGTTCGAGTGATTTGGTAGTTCTTGTTTCCGTGAAATCGGTATATCAGTTTGTTAGATCCATGGTCATTTGATGTCATGAACACCATATCACATTTAACGGAACTCTAGAAGAGGACCAGCAACATCAGTGCTTATTGGAAAATAAAAAGTAAGAATATTCTATTAAAATTGAAGGATAATGAGCATATTTAATGACGAGTTAGGGGAAGATTGTGTTAATGTCTTTTCAATTTTGTTTGTGGCTCAAAGAGATGCCAGTAGTTCCATGCAAAGTGTTGCAGCATGATAAGTAGGTGTTTTTTGTTGGATATGAATACATCTTTTTATAGGTGAGTTCCTCATGTAGCTTCAGCAACTTTTGTGGAACTATTTCATTGACAACCTTAGTTTATGCTTTGGTATGTCCTTGGAGAACTCATGTACCAGTTGGAAAACTGGCTGTGTTTGTCCATGGGAGATGATGACAACAACTCTTGCCATTGGTATCTGGAAGCAGTCTAGACCCTTGTTATCTTCAAGTTATATGCTATGTTTATTAGATTTAACATAGGAGCAGTATACACTCCTTTGGAATGATTTCCATGGTTGAGTTGCCTTTTGCCTCTCTTAGATTCAGAGTCGGTTGGTACATTCTTGGCTTAGAGACTTTCAGTGTCAATTAAGTTTAAAAGGTGATTTCTTACTAAAGGACAAGTTTCTGTATTCACAACAAGCAAACCAAAGCAGTTCATTGGTGCCAAATTAAGTTGGTTAGAGTTTGATCAGTTATCTTTCCAGTGTATGCATGCAAGTTCATTGGATTATGAGAATATTATGGCTCTTTAGTGTCGTAAATTATATTGCAATTACAGTAAGTAGCTTTTCATAGCCTTAGAGCAGTTGTCTTAAGCAGATTTTGATTGCCTCGAATGGCTCTTTGTTGTTCATCGTGATATCCAGAATTCCTTTATCTTCTTTTGGTTTGTCTTGAATGGTTTTTGATTTCCCAAAGTGATTTGTGTGGGGTTATGTGATTCCCACTTGAATTGAGGACTTTCCAGTGCAAGAATATGTGACCATTTGAATTGAGGACTTTCTAATACAAGCATAATTTCTACATGTTGCCTTAGAAGGAAATGTAGTGTGTCCTTCATCACTTGAGTGCTACACTCTTATTATGGTCTTTAATCACTTCATGTTGCGGCTACTAGGGTGTCAATTGTGCTGGGTTTCCCATTGACATACATTTTGCATCTGGCTACCTTCTTCCTTTTCTCTATCTCATATCTTGGTGTATTTACATGCAACAAAATGTCTCCTGCTTAAGTAGCATACTGTCGTATGGCCAACAGCCTCACGGAAATTGCATGAGTAGAATTCCCATCACATGATCTGGGCATACATTGTATCTCTGTCGCAGCGACTCTCTTACATCTAGAGTGCACTGAAGATGAGCTCTAATTTGTTCTTTCATAAGAAGCAATTTCATGAAGTTTGTCTCTCAGGTTGTACTGGAAAGCTGCTGGCTGAAGACATTCTCCTTATTTGTTGCTTCTTTTTTACTAGAGTTGTAAACACGAATCAGTGGAGCGGATCATCCACCCACTAATCCTGATTTGGATCTGCCAGATCAAATTAAAAACAAAAAAAGAAAATGGAAGAAACTCATTTAGGTTTCTTAGATTGAAGAAATGTTGTTGAATAGCATTAAAGAAGAAGAAAAATAAATAAAAAATAGAAAAATAAGGTTTTAGCCGTGGATTGGGCTGGTTTGGATACTTTCTGGGAACCAGTCCAATCCGAAGCAATTCCCAGTTTGGATCGGCAATTCCCAATCCACACAGCTGGGTTTTAAAGCACTCTAACAATCTTGCTGATGTCCTCATATTTGGATTCGTGAAAGCATCTTTGGATGAGGAGATAATATCACATACTTCTGAATGACTTTAGCTTTGTTAAGGGAAAGGTATGCACACTTTTTACATATACACGAGGGATACTTATGACTTGCAACTTTTGCCATTGTACATGCTATGGGCACAGGCCTATTTCACAAAGAAATTCATTCCTCTTCATCTTCTTTGGAGCTGTTAATCTCAATCCCTTGAATTTGAATTCTAATGCCCCCATTTATAAAGCAGTATTTTAAAAACTTGAACTTGGTCCCTGACTTGGTCACAGCTAGACCTAGTCAATCTCAGAAAAAAATTTGACATGTTTTCCAGTTTTGGAGAAAATAAGTTATGTGAACAACAGGTTTCGAGCTTGAGATCAAATCTAAAGAGGAATGTATACCAAAGTTACCACTATTTTTGTAGTGCTTACATACTAACCGACAATTTTCTTTGGTATTATTTCTGCTACATTTAATTTATCAACTAAAAAACTCTATCAAAACCAAGTTTTAGAATAAAACTCAAAATATTCTGCTAGTTGAGTCGGCCATAAAGAAAAAGTAAACAAAGAGAAAAAGTAAACAAAGAATCACAAATTTGATTTTCATGGAATTCTGCAATGAAGTCATCTAACTACGAAAAAATTGCTGAACTTGATCACCTTTTTTGAGATTTTGTAATCTTTAGATCTTGAAGCATATTTTTTAATAGACCATTAGGATAGTAGAGCATATGAGAACTGGTCTGGGATCTTTTGTCTTGGTTGTTTCAGAATCAGGTTACTCTTTTCAGATTTTCTGGTTTTATGAGTGGTTGCGAAAGACTGCTTACCTGTTGTGAACTGGCTCCGATTGGCATCGCACCAAGCATTTTCATGTCTGCGCCACCTCTACAGAGACACTGATGATGTTCCTAATATGAGTCCTATTGATATTCAGTTAGAAGAAATTCAATCTTTACTAAAAAGTTTTTGAGCTTTATTTCTAATCTTCAATTTAGAATCTTTATTTACTTGAAACTGATAATTCTAAACAGGCCTTGGCTAGTTGCTGTCGCTTCCATGCTTTCCTACAAAATCTGATACATGCGGATGATTCAATACTGGAGAAAAGACTAGAAGACATGCCTCTAACTGCATCATTATTCACATTGTTGGAAGGTATTTTCTGTTGTAACGATTCAACCTATTTCATTTTTTCAATTTATAGCATTCTCACTTTTGTCTAGTGGTTTTTGTTGTAATGTTAAGGCACCCGGTTTGTATGACGAAGGTCAGGGTCCAAACCCTTGGTGTTTGTCTTTGAAACGGGCCAAGCTGATACTCCCTTTCTTTGTTTGATATGCTCTGCCATTGCACACATGTAACATCATCATTCTAAAATGTTTTCCATAAAGCTTGGTTTGTACCATATAATCACCCATCTGAGTTTTGACAGTCCCATATTTGCATCTGTTAGGAAAGACAATGAACTCTGCACCAATGTCTTGCTTACTTTTTTATGGTGCTTTTTGTGCACTTTTACATGATTCTATTGGCTGATATAATAATTTTCTACATTAGGCTGAATTTTCTTTGTTTTTGTGCTCCTTGGTATGAACAAACCTTATCCAAGGTACCTCGAAACTGTTGTTTTGTGATTTCCTACATTTCTAATACTATTTTTCTTTGTTATAGAGCTATCTGCCCTTCGAGCAGAAAGAACGATTTCTAGTCCACTAAAGGTGATGCACGCCATGAGCCTTTATGTTTCAAGTTTTGACTTAACAAGACAGCAGGTCAGAACTGGCAGAGCTTTAACTTTACCCAGTACGCTTGGTTTCTTCTTGTGCATCTATATACAATATGGCTAAACAGTTCATATCATCTCACATGCAGGATGCTGCAGAAGCTCTCCTGTATCTATTATCTGCTTTGAAAGAGGAATATATCGAAAGTTGCGAACCAGACGGTGGTTCCCTGGCAGATATATGTTCTTTTTCTCATCGTTTACATTTGAGCTCAAAAGAGAGGGAGAGCCACCATGATCGGCAAAGGTGGCAGGAAAATTTCCGTGGTCCCTTTGATGGAACCCTTGGCAGTTTTTTGGGTTGTAAAAGATGTTCATTTCAGGTCAAAAGTGCTAAGAATAGACTGCTTCTCTTTTAAATGTTGCTAAATTTATTGGTTGGAAAGGTGTTCCATTTTTGTTCTTTTATTTCTTTTCCTTCTTATCTAAGTGTTGGTAATATGTTGGAATTGGGAAGGTCCATCATCTTTCTCTCTTTTTGGTAGTTCAGAGATGTAATTACCGATCACATATAAAACAAGAGAAAAAAAAAAAGCTCAGAAATAGGCAGATCTCTAGCACTCCCTGCTTATTTTTATAATTTTGATTTTGGTTTTGGGGGTGTTTTGTGGATATTGAAATTTTCTAGCATAGCCTAATGAATAAAAATGTTGCTCATAGAAAACAACAATGAACTTCACAACTTTGATGCCTCAAGTACTTCATGCATGCAATACACTTATTTCTGCTGGATATCGAGACAAATAACTTATTGTTAATAATTGCTATTAATGTGGGTGGATAGAAGTGGCATTCCTGAATGAAGTTAGGCGTAATGCAATTATTTTATTGAAGTCAAACATTTATCCCTTTAACAATAGCTGCTGAATCATGTCTCTTGTGTTTGTACATTTGCAGCTTTCTATTGATTTCGAGTTTTTCCACTGCTTGCCGCTCTCACCTGTGCTGGATATGGATGGGGAAATTGTATGTTTTGATTAATGTCATTTATTAGTTGATTGTATCTACTCATTTTGAGAATGGGCTAGGGCCTTGGCGGTAGTACCAACAAGCCCTATGATGAAGTCTCTGACTCCATTCTCGCTAATGGGTAGGGGCCCAAGTCTCCACTGACTTACCTTTCTAGCGAGAATGGGCTGGGGCCTTGGCGGTAGTACCAACGAGCCCTATGATGAAGTCTTTGACTCCATTCTCACCAAAGCGTAGGGGCCCAAATCCCCACTGACTTACCCTTTTTTGTTTGCATCTACTCATTTATTAGGAGATTGTATCTACCACTACTATGTACAGAGTATCTAAAGCATGAAATAGGAAACAAACAAAGCATACCATAATCCAATGTAGTATAGTTTGTGGTACTCCAAGGATAGTTGATATTAACTGAACGTGAATTTACTGTTGAGCCTCTCCACCGTCCATGTATCCATAATCAGGAATGGAGGGTGGTGCCCTTTTGGAAACCATATTGTAGACTCCTTGGGTTATGATATACTTTGCCTTTGATAATTATTTTATTGCAGATAACCTAGCGATTTATTAAGATCCTGGTCAATTGGTAGAAATAGATTGGGTGTAAAAGCATGAGGATGTGAACCATAATTACCTTTTAATATATATTTTTTGTTTTTTTGTGTTTTTTGTTTTCTTACTGTTCCTATGAAATGCATGTAGGTGGTGGGATGTACCATTGATGACTGCCTTAGGAAGCTTATTGCTGCAGAACAGATAGAAAATTACCATTGCAACCATTGCTTTCATATGGCTGCTATAAAATATTTTGGTCTCAAAATGGATGGGAACGAGGTCTTCTCTGTCAACTTAAACTTGTCAATGTTTCTTCATTAAAACAATATTTTCTTTTGAGCCCTTATAATATGATCTTTATGGCCATAATAACTCCATGACCTTGATATTTTCACCATACCATGAATTGGTTGGATGGTAATAGTGGGGAATTGGGCTGCCAAAAATGTTATTGAATGAGTTTAACATGCCTACTCACACTCCATCATCTTCCAACCATTGATTGGATGGTGATAAACCACATGTTCATTGTTATTATAACCACATTGATTATATTACACATCTTCCTTGTCTTTTCTCTGGCCAGCCTTTTCGTGCGTGGGCTTCCAAAATTGTTCAGAGATGTATAGAGAAATGAAAAGCAAGAAGTTGAGCATTGGTTTTTGCCTGGCAACTTGGCTGTTTTGTTTTGTTTCAGGCATTGATACATAAACTAAGGAGTTGCACTAATTACGATGAGTGTAAATGCAAAGATATTCTTCTACAGAAGGGGGTACCTTGTTTTACCAATTTTTCATGTGTGATGAAGCAATTGAGCATTGGACGTTGCCCAGAGGTTCGAAAATTAGAGTTTTCTTGGATATTTTATTTATTTCTACATTTCAAAAAAAAAAAGAATATGTTTTTTTTATTCTCATGGGGAAGTATACTATAATCTAATGTACAATGTACTATGGAAAACAATAGTCTTGAAGTCATCATTGCTGAATGACATGATTAGCTCTGTGTGTAAGCGCATGTGTGAGTTGTTGGCCCCTCCTCTCTTCATCACGATCCATCATTTCATTTGACAAGGATGACCCAGTGACTATATTTTTGCAAAGTCTAATTTATTTTCTCCCGTACTTATCCTATTCTCATTTCTTTCTACCATGTTAGTTTCTTTCGCTGATGTCTGCTGTATTCACCTGACAAACTGTCATGTTGGTTTAAACCCTGAACATATCTTTCAGTGTAACGATCTGATTTCAGATTTTGTGCATCCATTTGCAACGTGCATCAGTGGATGAGTATGGCAATTCAGTCAAACTGTTGGTAAGAAAACCTCAAAACTCATTGATCCATTTTCTCATTTCTCAGTGAGTTTGGGGCCCATTCATATTCATAATGCTGGTTATTTTATGCTTTCAGGGCCACATTTCTTTTCCTCCTATCTTGCACTTCTTCCCCTACACAGCTGCAGGTGTGAGCCTGGGATCAGAAATCCCTGAAAGAAATATGGTACTTGATCTCAAGCATCGGATGTGCCAGCAAACTCCAGTCGTTCCATGCTTGGATTTCCATTCTGGGCGGTTAGAAGGCCAAGCTCCGTATCATAATTTCAGTGATGTTGAAGACCAAACATCCATGGCTGCTTTTTATGAAAGTGGTGTGGATATGGCTATTTGTGAACCATTTAGCCATTCCTATTGTACCAATGCTTCAGGTTCAGGAGATAAGGTAAATTTATTATTTGTGCCATATCTAGAACCTTCTCTGCATATGGACAGGGTTACCATGCACGCATGCCTACATGCCCGCAAGATTTAAAGATAGTCTTTCAATCACCACCGTTGCTCAAGTTTATATGCGAGCATGCCTGCATATGAACTTTTTCCTATATGTGTGTGTAGATTATTCTAGAATACACCACACTAATTGTGAACTTAGAATTTACTTTTTCAAAACATTTGACCAAAAAATGCCTTATATGTTCAAAAATGATTTTTGACCATAAAAAGTTTCCTTGGAATTTTTGAATAATGAATGAACTTTTAAAAGCAATTTCAAAGTTACAACAATGCCCTTCTTGAAATTTTCAACCAAACTATTATTGATGTAAATTTCAACCAAACTATTATTGATGTAAATTTTAGAGTGAGAGATTCTAATTTCACCATTAGTATGGTGTATCCCAGAATGATCTTTTATATATATATGGGAAAAGCTAATAATAGCTGACCAGCTATAATGAATAGTAATATAGGTGGAATGGGAGCCGTTAGATTTTCATCATGCGGTTCATAATGCATATCACTGTTTTAATTTTAAAATAGGGTGCATAAATAAAAAATATAAAAAAAATATTTCCCAAAATATAAAACGATTGAAATACCCCTGAAAAATGACGGGGGTTGTTTGGTCATTTTAAATTATTGAAAATAATTTTTTTTATATGGTGCGCAATAGTGTTAGGTATATACACTCAAAATTTCATATTAATAAGATTTATATAAAAATAAATAAAATTAAAATAGTGATGTGCATTCTGAACCGCATGATGAAGATTTGATGGCTCTTATTTCACTTATACACTATTCATTATGGTTGGCCAGTTGTTGTAAGGTTTACCCTAGATAAGCCCGAGAGTTGAGACCAAGGTCGTAGTTGTCCATCGCCAAATTAGGTCAGGAGAGCCGTTGGAAGGCACTGTGACATAAATCTATTGACCCGTGTACTCATCCGTTACCCGATATGGAAAATTTTATCAGGACGCTATCCAATAGGACATTATCATCATCATCCAGTACACTTAGGATAAAAAATAAAGAGGAAATAATAATTGAAAACATAGAAAAGCAAATTCATAACTGGAATATTCCGAAAGTTCCTATTACAGATATCTATAAAAAGGGTACTTTTGAATTTAAAACCAGTTATGCGATAAAAACAGTTGAATAAAGTATATCAGTCAATAGTGAACAGGAAAGCTTTCAGCTGTTATCAAATAAAATGATTCAAATTCATAAAAATAAGGAATATAAATACCTACATATAGGTCTTATACAGATAGCTGTTAAATCCCTAACTAGATTGGGACTAAATAACTCTATATTACTATGTCTTAGAGATAGTACGCATAATAAGTTTTATGACTCCCTATTAGCAGTAGTAGAGTTTAGCTTATATAGTGGTCCTATTTATTTTAATTGTTTTCCCAATTACTCGATCTCGTTAATGGACCCCAATCTTCTTAAAGTCCTTACTTTAAATCTAAAAACACAAGGGTTCGATATGAATCCTGGTTCCCAAAATATTGCTCTAATCTACAGAATATATTATAAAGTCATGAACACATTAAGTCCAAATGTCTTACAAATGGATACCAGGGGACAGACAATATATTTTCAAACAAATATAGAAAAATTAAACACTGTCATCCCTAAATCAATAAATTGGTCTCAAGTAATACTCCTAGAAAACTAGCCTATTCATAATGAAAACCAACAGTATAGAACCCCTATTAATAATGAGCCGGATCAAATAATTGAATATCCAGATGGGAATATTGACATCCAATTCAGTTCTAGCCGAAGGGCAAGATTGAATTTTTCTGAAGATATGATAAGACCTCCAAAAAGAATGCTTGCACCTTCCAGACATTCTACTTCATCAATACAGGATAAGCCGTTAATACAAGGGCTAACAAGAATAAATAGTAACATTAATATACCCGTATACAAGGCTTATGATCCTAGTCCATCAGGGAGTGAACCAGCATTTTCTGACCTGGACTTTAATATCTTGACTCTCCAAAAAGAAGAAAAGTTCAATGTAGACCTAGAATTATTAAAAAATGATTATCTTTCTGAAACTAATAAAGGGATAAGAGAATGGTATCTAGCAAAGTTCTCAAAAGAATTGTTAGACGCCTTTCATAAAAGATACAATAAATTTATAAAAAAGAATAAACAAAATATAGGATTCTTTAACTGGTTAAAATCAACTCTTGAAGAAAAAGATATTCCTATTCCCAATTTTGAATTGAATACATTAGAAAATCAATATCTAATCTTCTATACAATAAAAAGAGAGGAAATACAAAGTATACATCCTCCGGAAAGAAGCCTTCAAATAAAAAGAATATTAAAAGATAAACCTGAAACAAAAGCCTCTCCCTATAAGATGGTTCCTAATGAGCATAGCCATAAAATAGAAATGATCCCACACATAATAGAACAAAACAATTATACCAACCTTTGTCTAGAGTCTATTGGTAAACAAATTACTAGGATTGAAAATATAATAGGAAAACCTCAAGGTGAAGTTAGTAAAAAACAAGATAAAAAGAAGGCAGTATTATTCAAAACCCCTCCAAAGATAAATGAAGAAAGATTCAGCCTAAAAGGGATAAAGAAAAAGGAAGAAAATAAAGAATTGGTTGATGAACTAGTAAAGAAACTATCCCAGTTAAGCATAAAAGATAAAGAGGGGAAAAAGGGTAATAGTTGAATCAGAAGCTATGGTACTTCAAGAAGACTCATTAAATAATGATGAGATATTCAAAATAGAGGAAGCGTTCAAAGAATCTAGTTCAAATATTAATAGGATAGATTATGGAAGGAAATGGAGTCCTACTGCCCAATCAAAGATGTACCATACTAGGCCGACCCCAGTAGATATACAGTTCGAAGAAGATTTAATTTCAAGTACTGTATCCTACTCGGCTAGAACGATGGTATGTCTGACCATCAAATAGTTGATACCATGAAGCATATGACCATGTATGCCACGGCTTGTAAAGTAGCCGGTAATCATGACCAAGAAGTAGCCAAAGCTATTGTTTGTGGGTTTACAGGATGGTTAAGATGATGGTGGGATTTTCACATGAGTGAAACCACTAAACAACAGCTATTAAACACTACAAGACACTGGACTGTTAAAAATGAATACAATCAAGAGATATCTCATAGTGAAAGCGATGCAGTTAATACACTCATCTATACAATAACCTTACATTTTGTAGGAAGTACTTCTTTATTAGATGCTAGATCGGAAGATCTATTATCTAATTTAAGATGTTCAACATTATCTCACTACAAATGGTATAAAGACGTATTCTTTTCACTCCTTCTATCTCGAAAAGACCATAGTGCAGATCATTGGAAGGAAAAATTTATAGCAGGTTTACCTTATCTGTTTGCCGAAAAAGTAAAAAATAGATTGAAGAATAAGAATGGAGGAATAAGCCCGTACTCCCTTTATACTCTAGGAGAACTATCTGCAGAGATTTGTGCAGAAGGTCTTGCCCTATGTACTGATTTAAAGTTAAAAAGGCAACTCGATAAGCACAGAATGACGGGCAAGAAAGAATTAGGAGATTTTTGCGAACAATTTGGCTATAATACTGTACCTTCATCGGATAAATCTTATAAAAGAAAAAACAAAAAGTCTAGTCAAAAGAAGATTAAAGACAAGTTTACTAGAAAGTTTGTCCCAAAACCAATCTCAAAAGGGGAAAAAGAAAAATTCCAGTATGTTATAATTGCGGGAAAGTAGGACATTACAAAAACAAATGTAAGATTAAAAAGAAAATCAATGTCCTACAGATTGAAAAGGAGATTATAACTCAAATATATGATATACTTCAAATAGAAACTGATAATAACACATCAAGTTCTGATTCTGAGTCTCTAGATAGAGAAATATGTGATGAAAATTTAATACTAAGTAGTTCAGATTCTGATGAACCGATGGAAGATTGTTTCTGCAAAAATCTTAATACTCTCACAAATGAAGAAAATTTAATCATAGATTTAATAGATAAGATAAGTGACCCAGAAGCAAAAAGGGAAGCCTTAACCCAATACATCCAAGTAGCTAAATCAAAAAGGAAACCAGTCCCTCTTGTAAAAACACAAGAAGAATATAGTCTAGCCGAAATACTAAAAAGAATTAATAACAAAGATACTTCTCAGAAAGAACCATCCATTTCTGAACTAAAACAAGAAATGAATGAAATAACAACTGAAGTACAGAATCTTAAGAATAGAATAAAGATATTAGAAATGGCCGCTGAATTTTCTGATAACGATACAAATGAAGAATTTGAATTTGATAGCCTTATAAAAAATCATAAACACCCATCATTCCCAATAAAAGAAACTCCGAAATCATCCAACTCAAAATAAGAAGATGATATTATGCAAAACAAAAATTTTGTAAACCTATTGGATAAAGTCATCACTCAGAAATGGTTTACCTTAATAAGAATAATAGTAAATAAAGAATATAGCTTTCAGTCCCTTGCACTAATAGACTCAGGAGCGGATCTTAATTGTATAAACGAGGGATTAGTACCTACTAAATGCTTTTGTAAAACAACTCAAATACTCAATACAGCAGATAGTAGTAGGTTAATGATCAAATATAAACTTTCCAATGCTGCAATATGTGACAATAGTAATTGTTTCAAAATACCCTTTATTATGGTTTAAGGATTAAGTTGAGCCGTTATACTTGGGACACCTTTTCTAAATTTACTATATCCTTTGAAAATAGATAGCACAGGAATTGAATCAAACTTAGAAGGTCATAGTGTAAAATTTGATTTTATAGACAAGCCAAAAATCAGAGAAGTTAATAACATCAAACACATCATAGAAAATAAAGAAAGATTTTTATGTCATCTAAAAGAAGAGGTAAAGTACAGAACAATAAATGAAAAACTTTCATTTCCAGAGAATAAGAAGATTATTGAAAATATTAGAAGAAAAATACAAGAAGAAATTTGTGCTGATCTACCAAACGCCTTTTGGAATAGGAAAAAGCATATAGTAAGTTTACCTTATGAGGAAGGTTTTAATGAAAACAAAATACCAACTAAAGCTAGGCCTATTCAAATGAATCCAAGGCTTCTTGAAATATGTAAAAAGGAAATTGATGAATTACTCTAGAAAAAGTTAATAAGGAAAAGCTCATCCCCGGGGAGTTGTTCGGCTTTTTATGTCGAGAAAGCTTCAGAAAAGGAACGAGGAGCACCAAGACTGGTAATAAACTACAAGCCATTAAATTAGGTACTCAAATAGATTAGATATCCGATACCTAATAAAAAAGATTTACTTGATAGACTTGTAAACGCTTGCATATTCTCTAAATTTGATTTAAAATCTGGTTATTGGCAAATACAGGTATCTGAAAAAGATAGGTATAAGACTGCTTTTAATGTCCATTTCGGACAATATGAATGGAACGTAGTGCCATTTGGGCTAAAAAACGCCCCTTCAGAATTCCAGAAAATAATGAATGATATTTTCAATCCTTGTATGAAATTTATGATTGTTTACATAGATGATGTCTTGATATTTTCATAAAGGAAAAAGGAGAAATATCAAGCACAATCTAATTAGTATAAGTAATATCTCTAATTTTGATACTGAATACAAATTTTATTTGCATATCAAAGAAGTATCAGCAGATTACAAAAGGAACTTGCAAAAATTAGAAAGAACTTACATATTACATATACAGAAACTGGTGAAGAGCTTCCACTCCTCAGGACAGTAGGTTGGTAAACTATTAATATTACAGTCACACATAAACTCTCATTCACTCAATTTTTCCAAGTGGTTCATGATATACCACTGGATCTACAGTACTTTTGTAGAAGATAGAGAAAGAGACAGAGAAGAATAAGAGCAGAGAAAAACAGGAGAGGAGAAGATGGAACTAAATAATTATTAAGATGTGTTAATAAACATGGAAGGAAGAACAAGAAGGCTCAGAACTTATTCAAAGAAAACTGGGAGTTCTAAAGCAAGGATTTGAGAACTATTAGAATGTTTAGAATATTACTCGAGATTGGAGTGGAGTTTTAGAGTTGAGAAAGGAAGTGCTGTAAAAATTTTGAACTTGGCCTTTTGAGCAGGAATATGAGTTAAAGAAGAAGATAGAAGAGAGTAGAGAGGTAGATAGAAGAGAGCAGAGAGAAGACTCTTCTTCCCGGTGTTGAACTTAAGCTAGGCCTCCTCCTTTTATAGGCCTCGGACTTCAAAGAGTTATTAACTCTCCTTTATAGGTCGGTGCCACCTAAAAGTTGAAACAATATGTTGATTTATCAAAAGGTGATGGCACAGTATTTTGATTTGGCTAAAGGCTTGAATAGTATTTTGTCGGTAGAATCTCCAAATAGTAAAAGTTGGACAGTAGTCGTCGGTGGCTTTGTCGTATTAGCTAGTGGGTATCTGGGAATATCAAGTGGCTCCAAAGTGTCGGCCAGCTAGGGACAACTGGCATCTGGTGGCAGGTGGCTTTAATAATTCTGGTGGTGGCAGACAGCAACTGAGATCTATCCATCTTTATTCATCGGGCTGGATATTTGAGTTTTATTGGGCTTTTTCTTCGAGCTCTTATTGAGAAAATTCAATTGTTGGTTGCACCTGGCCGCAATCTTCATTCTCGGTAGCATAGTCTTCATCATTTTGCGACGAGGTTGACATTGCTTCTCCTTCTTCTTCGAACATTTGAAGCAACTGCCTTTTTAATTCTTCTTTTGTTGCTTTAGGGTTCTGCTTCTTCATCTTATATATATTCAGCAAAGCTATTTGGACTTTCTTCTGGCAACTGAGTTGGGACCTTTTTCAGCTTAATATTTTCTGGATCAATAAGCTTGTTTTCATAAACGTCCCACCATTTAATATATATATTTTTTCCAAGTTTCGGAATGTATTCCCAATCATTAGTACAATTATCGGATATTGCAAAAGTCCATTTCATAATCCAGGGGATTTGATATAATGCCATAAAGTATAGATGCTGGTCTATTTGAGGGTCATTATTATTGAATTCTGCAAACTTGGCTTGAGAAGCTTGGATCTTAGGAGGAAGGATTTCTGTTCCGGATCCCCAAATCTGGAACCAGTTTCTAAACCAGTTAGGAAATTTTTCCACTATTGGCAATTTCACTTGTGTAAACTAGGTGTGTGAAGTATTACTATTTTGGAGGGAGAAAACCTTGTGCCAGGCATCGATATATTCAGAATATTTGTAGTATTTATTATTAAATTCTAGTGCCTGTAACTTTCTGCTTCTCATGTGATCTAAGGCCCATTCTTTATAGAATATCACTTTTCTTATCTGGAATTTTGAATAAGCAAACTATATTTGTATTTCTTTGGTAAAAATGTACCAAAGTGATAGAACCTGTTTCTAGGAGAATTGCTTCGTACCATTCCTTTGTTTTATTACCATTAGAGGGATTCAAATTATTGATCAGATATAGATTGGCAATGTTTACTGGATCCAAATTCTAGTGTTCATCTTCTATTATAATATCAGTTAAAAAAGTAGTTTCTATAAACAGGGATTTCTCTGATGTTGGAGTTTTTACCGAACTGGGTGAGGAGATAAGCTCTTGAGCTTGTCGTTTTATGAGTTGGTTTGGAGGTTCTGGGTATTTTATTATAGGCTTTCTTGAGGATGGTAATGGAACAATGTCCATTTTTTCTTTTCCCTTATTAATATTAGTATTCATTATTACCCGCCTATCTCTTGGTCCTATCTCTGTCCTCCCTGCAAAATTCACGAGTTAAGAATCAGGTAGGAAGTTAGTGTTTCTTTTTAGATGTTCAATATCAAAATCAAAGGAGGAAAGGATTGCTTGCCATCTGGCAAAAATTTGTTTTGAAAATTTTGTACATCTTTTAACAAGATGTGCTTTGCTGCTTTACAATCAGTCCGTATTAAGAATTTTTGATTAAGAATATCACTTTGAAATTTTGTGACACAATGGACAATGGCTAAGATTTCTTTCTTAACCGTTGAATAATTTTGCTGAGTTTTATTCCATGCTTTGGATGTAAAGCGGATTAGTTGTTTTTTCTCTTGTATTTTTTGTTTTAAAATTCCTCTTAATCCTATTTCGAAGGCATCACACTCAATTATCTTGAAGGCATTAGGATTAGACAGTGTTAGGCAAGGTAATTCCTTAGCCTTATTTTTTATTCTCCTTACTGCCAAAGTATGCTCATCAGTCCATTTGGGTGGATTCTTTTTTAACCTTTCAAATAATGGTTTAGCATCAATGGCTAGATTTTTATAAAAATCCGAAATATAGTTTAGACACCCTAGAAATCTTTGGAGTTCTGTTTTATATAAAATAATGTCAGGAAATTTATTTGCAAAGTCTATTGCTCTATCAATAGGGATAATACTTCTTTGAAAAATATTGTGACCTAGGAATCTAATTTTGGTTTGGCAAAGACTAATTTTCTTAACCGAGACTACCAAGCCCCACGCTTTGATTGCATTTATAAATACATTTATGTGCTTAAAGTGTTGCTCAATGCTTTATGAAAATATCAAGACATCATCTATGTAAACAATCATAAATTTCATATAAGGATTGAAAATATCATTCATTATTTTCTGGAATTCTGAAGGGGCGTTTTTTAGCCCAAATGGCATTATGTTCCATTCATATCGTCCGAAGGGGATATTAAAAGCAGTCTTATACCTATCTTTTTCAGATACCTGTATTTGCCAATAACCTGATTTTAAATCAAATTTAGAGAATATGCAAGCGTTTACAAGTCTATCAAGTAAATCTTTTTTATTAGGTATCGGATATCTAATCCATTTGAGTACCTGATTTAATGGCTTGTAGTTTATTACCAGTCTTGGTGCTCCTCGTTCTTTTTTTGAAGCTTTCTCGACATAAAAAGCTGAATAACTCCACGGGGATGAGCTTTTCCTGATTAACTTTTTCTAGAGTAATTCATCAATTTCCTTTTTACATATTTCAAGAAGCCTTGGATTCATTTGAATAGGCCTAGCTTTAGTTGGTATTTTGTTTTCATTAAAACCTTCCTCATAAGGTAAACTTACTATATGCTTTTTCCTATTCCAAAAGGCGTTTGGTAGATCAGCACAAATTTCTTCTTGTATTTTTCTTCTAATATTTTCAATAATCTTCTTATTCTCTAGAAATGAAAGTTTTTCATTTATTGTTCTGTTCTTTACCTCTTCTTTTAGATGACATAAAAATCTTTCTTTATTTTCTATGATTTGTTTGATGTTATTAACTTCTCTGATTTTTGGCTTGTCTATAAAATCAAATTTTACACTATGACCTTCTAAGTTTGATTCAATTCCTGTGCTATCTATTTTCAAAGAATATAGTAAATTTAGAAAAGGTGTTCCAAGTATAACGGCTTGACTTAATCCTTTCACCATAATAAAGGGCATTTCGAAACAATTACAATTATTACATATTGCAGCATTGGAAAGTTTATATTTGATCATTAACCTACTACCATCTATTGTATTGAGTATCTGAGTTGTTTTACTAAAGTATTCAGTAGGTACTAATCCCTCGTTTATACAATTAAGATCCGCTCCTGAGTCTATTAGTTCAAGGGACTGAAAGCTATATTCTTTATTTACTATTATTCTTATTAAGGTAAACCATTTCTAAGTGATGACTTTATCCAATAGGTTTACAAAATTTTTGTTTTGCATAGAATCATCTTCTTATTTTGAGTTGGATGATTCCGGAGTTTCTTCTATTGGAAACGATGGGTTTTTATGATTATTTATAAGCCTATCAAATTCTTTATTTGTATTGTTATCAAAAAATTCAGCAGCCATTTCTAATGTCTTTATTCTATTCTTAAGATTCTGTACTTCAGTTTTTATTTCATTCATTTCTTGTTTTAGTTCAGAAATGGATGGTTCTTTCTAAGAGGTATCTTTTTTATTAATTCTTTTTAGTATTTCGGCTAGACTATATTCTTCTTGTGTTTTTACAAGAGGGGCTGGTTTCCTTTTTGAGTTAGCTACTTGGATGTATTGGGTTAAGGCTTCCTTTTTTGCTTCTGGGTCACTTATCTTATCTATTAAATCTATGATTAAATTTTCTTCATTTGTGAGAGTATTAAGATTTTTGCAGAAACAATCTTCCATCTGTTCATCAGAATCTAAACTACTTAGTATTAAATTTTCATCACGTATTTCTCCATCTAGAGACTCAAAATCAGAATTTGATGTGTCATTATCAGTTTCTATTTGAAGTATATCATATATTTGATTTATAATCTCCTTTTCAATCTGTAGGGCATTGATTTCTTTTTAATCTTACATTTGTTTTTGTAATGTCCTACTTTCCCGCAATTATAACATACTGGAATTTTTCTTTTTCCCCTTTTGAGATTGGGTTTTGGGACAAACTTTCAAGTAAACTTGTCTTTAATCTTCTTTTGACTAGACTTTTTGTTTTTTCTTTTATAAGATTTATCCGATAAAGGTAAAGTATTATAGCCAAATTGTTCGCAAAAATCTCCCAATTTTTTCTTGCCCGTCATTCTCTGCTTATCGAGTTGCCTTTTTAACTTTAAATCAGTACATAGGGCAAGACCTTCTGCACAAATCTCTACAGATAGTGCTCCTAGAGTATAAAGGGAGTATGGGATTATTCTTCCATTCTTATTCTTCAATCTATTTTTTATTTTTTCGAAAAATAGATAAGGTAAACCTGCTATAAATTTTTCCTTCTAATGATCTGTACTACTGTCTTCTCGGGACAGCAGGCGAGAAAAGAATACGTCTTTATACCATTTGTAGTGAGATAATGTCGAACATCTTAAATTAGATAATAGGTCTTCCGATCTAGCATCTAATAAGGAAGTACTTCCTACAAAATGTAAGGTTATTGTATAGATGAGTGTATTAACTGTATCGCTTTCACTATGAGGTATCTCTTGATTGTATTCATTTTTTACAATCCATTGTATTGTAGCGTTTAATATCTGTTGTTTAGTAGTTTCACTCATGTGAAAATGCCACTATCCTCTTAACCATCATAAGCCTTGTATACGGGTATATTAATGTTACTATTTGTTCTTGTTAGCCCTTGTATTAAGGGCTTATCCTGTATTGATGAAGAAGAATGTCTGAAAGGTGCAGGCATTCTTTTTGGAGGTCTTATCATATCTTCAGAAAAATTCAATCTTGCCCTTCGGCTAGAACTGAATTGGATGTCAATATTCCCATCTGGATATTGAATTATTTGATTCGGCTCATTATTAATAGGGCTTCTATACTGTTGGTTCTCATTATGATCAGACCAGTTTTCTGGGAGTATTACTTGATATCAATTTATTGATTTAGGGATGACAGTGTTGATGTTTCTATATTTGTTTGAAAAAATACTGTCTGTCCTTTGGTATCCATTTGTAAGACATTTGGACTTAATGTGTTCATGACTTTATAACATATTCTGTAGATTAGAGCAATATTTTGGGAACCAGGACTTATATCGAACCCTTGTGTTTTTCGATTTAGAGTGAGGACTTTAAGAAGATTGGGGTCCATTAACGAGACCGAGTAATTGGGAAAACAATTAAAATAAACAGGACCACTACATAAGCTAGACTCTACTACTCCTAATAGCGAGTCAAAAAACTTATTATGCCTACTATCTCTAAGGCATAGTAATATAGAGTTATTTAGTCCTAATCTAGTTAGGGGTTTAACAGCTATCTGTATAAGACCTATATGTAGGTATTTATATTCCTTATTTTTATGAGTTTGAATCATTTTATTTGATAATAGCTAAAAGCTTTCCAGTTCACTATTGACTGATATACTTTGTTCAACTGTTTTTATCGCATAACTGGTTTTAAATTCAAAAGTACCCTTTTTATAGATATTTGTAATAGGAACTTTTGGAATATTCTAGTTATGAATTTGCTTGTCAATGTTTTCAATTATTATTTCCTCTTTATTTTTTATCTTAAGTGTACTGGATAATGATGATAATGTCCTATTGGATAGTGTCTTGATAAAATTTCCATATCGGGTAACAGATGAGTGCACGGGTCAATAGATTTATGTCACAGTGCCTTCCAGCGGCTCTCCTGGCCTAATTCGACGATGGACTACTACGACCTTGGTCTCAACTCTCGGGGTTACCTCTAAATGGTAACTTTTATTAAGTTGTTAATATATATATATATATATATATATATAGTAAGTAA
>NW_006499159.1:4828954-4843819 GCF_000471905.2 Amborella trichopoda
CTATATATATATATATATATATATATATATATATATAGATTTTGTCTGTCGAAGGGCTAATGTAAATAGTATACACTCATTTAATGTGGGCCGATCAAATGGCCACAATTACGTATCGTCTTGGAATTTTTATTTTTTTATACAAATCCAATTTATTTGAAATTTTGAGCGCCTACTCTTGAAAATTAAACACACCCAATAAAAATGCATAAAATAATTCCCAAAATAAATATCCCTAATATTTCTAGAGTTTTTTTTTTACTTTATTTATTGTAAATTAGTTTTTAAATATTTATATCAGGTTTGGCTTAATGAGAAAAGTAAATGCTTCAAATTTCAAGTGATTTGGATTTACACAATAAAAACTAAAATTCAAATACAAAATGCAATCGTGACAGTCTGATCGGCCCAGATTCAATCTGGGCTGTTGGGCGTATACTATTACATCAGCTCAGTTTATATATGGTGTCAACTTTATTCTATAGAAGTAAGACCCCATTGGAAAAGGCTATTCCTTTGATAAAAAATCCCCCAATTAATCATGTCGACCTCGGGATACATATATATGAAATGAAAAAGGATTTCAAGTCCTAAAAAAGTGTATCTTTTGACATATTATTTGGATTGTCCATTTTCAAGTGTTTATATATCGGTATATGATCTGCACCACTATTGAAGCTTGAAATTTCATAATTAGGAGTGGAAATAGATTTTCAAGGCAACATGAGGGCTTTTGGGATTGGAACTGCACCTTCAAGCGAGGTTTGGAGGTGCATGTTACTTTGATTTTTGAAGGTGGACGCCATGTATAAACTGCACCCTCTATATATACACCTATGAGAGAGAGAGAGAGAGAGAGAGAGAGAGTGTGTGTCTTATGTAACGAGCCTGTGTAATGATAAGCCTGTCAGACACGCATGTTTTGGTGGTCTCACGTAGGTGTTTGTCCAACTCATGTCTTGACACGGGAGACTTTTCTGATGCTTTTGGGAGGTGTATCATGGTGTCTTGAAATTCTTTTGAGTCATGATACACATTATGTCTCAATAAGACACGTCCAAATTCTGAACACATGCTTCCAGATGCATGTGTACATCATTATGAGCCCGTGCCTAAGACTGCTCACCTGTGTAATAGTTTTAGTCAGTTCTATTCTTAGCTAATTAATTTAATTTTACTTGCAAAGCCATGTTATATACCCTGACATCTCAGAATTTTATGAATATGTATGTGACATATGATTTTTGGAGCTACCATGTCAGACACTGTGGCCACTCTGAGCATGACACGTGTGTCCATGTCCTTATTAAATAGCCCTACTTCTTTTCTTGGCTCGAGGATCAAAAACTTTGTGTATGTTGTATAATAGGATGGCTCTCTTTCTGGAACCTTTTGCTTTGGTGTAGGGAGGCGGAAATGGTGATTCTATTGCTCCAAAAGGATACTTTTACAGTCTTACTTCAGTGGTGGAGCACCATGGAAGGCCAGGGAGTGGTCATTATACAGTATATCGGAGAGCTTTGGTTGGCTCAGATGAAGAAGCTCTCATTCATGGGCAGTGTGGAGATGAAGGGAAGCAACTGAAGAAAGCTGAGATGTATTGGTATGGTATATCAGACTCTGATGTCCTGAGAGTGCCGATCGAGAGAGTTTTGGCGTCAGAAGCGAGCTTACTTTTCTATGAGAAGACATCTATATCATAAGAATTCTTGAGTATACTTTTTCTTTTCAAGCTGGTCAGCTTGGGATTTGAACCCAGGATGTAGTGCTGCAATAGTGAACAATGTGACCAATACATGCCATCATCCCAATCTCATTCTTGTCTCTGCTATAAAGCTTTATCTTGTATTTTGTAGGGAAAACTATAATATGATCCTGGTGAGCATAGAAAGTCTGCGGCCATGAAGGTCATCACTTTCCAATAGATGGGTTACAAGCTGTGAGTGGGACCATCCTTGGTTTTTTCATACCCTGGTCAGTCCTACTTTGTCTCCATCACTATCCAACTAATTGTTGGTTGGTGATGACTATTTCCTTTAGTCATGCGGATTCTTGTGTTTCACAGTGTATATTCTGAAATGATTGTATCAGCCAGGCTCATGTGGCTCTCCATAAGTTTGGTCCATGTAGACCATCCATTCAGATTCATGTCCAATGAAACAGTATGGGGCTCATCCGGCTCAAATGTGCCCCATTTGTGTTGTTTGATTGGACCACCCATAAAATTGATGTTCCAGATAGCACTGGTTTAAGGTAAGCCAAATAAGAGCGTAAAGCTATCAACTGCCTGACTGAAACTATGGGGGATGGAGTGCCGATTACAGTGGAAAAAGATGCATATGCTGGAAGTGTAGCTAACAAAAATCATCCTTGCAACTGCATTATGCTCCTCTACATCATCCTTGCAAGTGTAGCTAACAAAAATCAGTTCTTAATGACGTTCGCATGGTTAGAGGTTGGGATTGAGCGGAGGTTCCAAGGGTTTGTAGGTGAAGAAAGGAGGAGGTTAGGCCTAAGAAGGACTAGAAAGATGAATGGGGTGGTGTGGTTCTTTGCAGATGCATTTGTGGAAAGGGCGGTCTTTTATAAATATGAGTCGAGGTTTCTGGTGAAGATACAAAGTAGCATGGCCATACTCTCTCGGGTTTGGAGGGGTATCAACACCTGCAGAGATAATTTCATCAAATGTATCAGAGTTCAGGGTAATGATGGCAGGGAGAAGGGATTCTAGTTAGACAAATTGTTCGGAACTCGACCCTCAAGGATGAGGTGCTTGGGCCCTTTGCCCTTGCTTCCGGGACAGACACGTCAAGTCACTGAGAGTGTTACTGGAAGCGCTGCAAGTCTGTTTAGCCTTCTGCCTTGAGATATCGTAGGATTCATGACATGGAGATCTTGGCCTTAACATTGCTCCTCAGTAATTTTCAGCAGTTTTATTACCACCCAATGGGTGATGATACAATTGTTTGGCCGAGGCCTATTCATAGAGTGCTCTATGTATGGTTTCATTGCCCGCGATGTTGCTGCTGATGCGAGTGCATTTGTGGCCTGAAATCCCATTCAATTCCAGGGCCTTGCTAGGCACATTCTTTCTTTTGGCTGGTATTGCTCGAGAAAATTATCATAGTCAACCATTTCACGTACCCTGGCATTCCCCTCACCAACATCTACCTTGTGTAAGGAAAGTGACATTAGTCGCCAGTGTTTCCATTGTAGGTCCCAGAGAGGTGAGATCCTTATGTTAGGTCTTTTTGGGTTTCCCTAGGTGATCCCTGCCTCGATCAGTTATATGTTTACCCAATGGTTTCAGTTTGCAACTGTCTAAGAAGGGAGTGATCCTGTTGAGGCTGCTGTTGATGATACCTCCATAGTATATATGGCTGGAAAGGAAAGCAATGGTATTACATGTTATGAGGAGTGTTGAACGAGTTTGCATGTCAATTAAGTCTCTATGAACTCTTAGGTAATAAGGAAAAACAAATTTAGGGGTTACAGGTCCTGAAATTTTCTCACGAACATAGTAAAGACAGTTAACTGCAGAGATCCCTCTGCAAGGAAGCCGGGCTGGTGAATTCCTCCACTTGAAGGTATGGTCGTGCTCGGTTTCGATGTGCTTGAGACAAACTGTGGCCAGCTGAGGTGAGGGGCCTCCTCATAGAACATTTAGATCGAAAAATTCTTTCTTACTCTGCTCACCTCCATGACTGCAATGAGGCAGCAGCTCACACATTGCAAAGAATGAGGCTACTAGATGCAAGTACAATACACCTATTGGTTAAATGGAGCACTTAAAAAGATATCTAATGGACTGTTGGTAAAGCCTCTTGCCCATGGCACCTCGAATAAAGCTTTGATGAAATTCAGAATCATCTGGGACATTTAGAACTACTACTCTCCCACATAACAGAGAGCCTACAATGATGCGGATCAAACATGGAGCTGTCAAAGAAATTTAGAATTACAATTTACCCACATAAACAAAGAATCAGGAAGTGATGGAGAACCGTTCCCAAAGAATTCCCTATTGGTGACAATTGTTGGCTTTAGGGTCAAAGCTGAATTACAAAATTATTGGAAACAATCTTCTTAAATGGAGATTATCAAGACCACAATTGCATGAAATCACTTAAAGTGGATGATTCTATTTGCCCATATTTTGAAGTTTTGATATTAGACACTAGTGATGTAGGTGCTGGACTAAGGCATAGTATATGGAATGCAAATTGAGTAGTAATAGGAGTAGAGATGATGAAATAGTTTGGATTGATGGCCAAGAAATACCAAAAATAGTGCTCATTCGATATCTTGAGTTGATAATCTAAAAAAATGGAGAGATTGATGAAGATGTCATACATAGAATTAGAGCTGTGTGGCTAAATTGGAGATGTGCAACCAGAGTTTTATGTAATCATCGCATACCAATGAAGTTGAAGGGAAAGTTCTATAGATCAGCTGTAAGATCAACTTTGCTTTATGCGGTGAAATGTTCGGTGGTCAAGAAACAACATACCCATAAGGTGAGTGTAGTTGAGGTGGATGAGTGACAATACAAAAAACAGATAAAATTCGAAATGAATACATTTGGGATAACTTAGGTGTCACTACAATAGGCTAAGATTAGAAGAAATATCGTAGACTCAATACACCACTTTTTAGGAGGTGTTAGTTGGTTCAAGTGGAAGGTTAAAAAGGTCAAGGTAGGCCCGAAAAAATATGGTAGAAAGTAGTGAAAAATATTACTTATGACTTCACTAAGAGTATGACCCTTAATAGAGCAGATTGACTTACCATAGCCGACCCCAAATAGTTGATAAAAAGCTCTAACGATGATGATGATGACACTGGTGATGTTGATGGACTTTGAGGAACAAATTTCAAGGGTGCGTTCAAGGCTTCAAAGATATTTTGTGGCCAAATTAGCTAGGCAATATTTGCTTTGCATATTTTGGCATTATAGAGCTCATGTTGTTTCTAGAATGAGGTCATTTCTGACCTCAGAGCAAAAAGTTATGGCTTCTAGAAGTTGATCTAACAGTTCATGTTTTTTTAGGACGCATTTGTTTGATCACATTTTCTCATTGGCAAAGGTATCATCACAAATTAAGTTGTAATTAGGAGTTCGATTTATATTTAGTATTAGAATTATTGAGGTTCAGGCTAAGTTTTGAACTATAAATAGATGTCGGTTTAAGCTTGTGCTTCAGAGTTTTAGAGATAATTTTCCAAAGTACCTGATTTTGTCAATCTAGAAGCGTCAAAGTTTAAACCTTTTTATTAGTTATTATAGTTTTTTGGAGTCTTCTCTTCTTTGTTCACTTTTGAATTGACTATTTCCAGTCAACTTGTGCTAAGAAAGCTTAAAACACAATGAAATAGAGGCTGGACTTGAGTAATCTTAATTAAGCATACAATCAGAGTCAGTTTTTTACTCTCAACCTCGGTAGTGATGCTCAGTTAGCATTCAACTAGCTGAGAAACTAGTTCACAGTCCAATGTTTGAGTCTCGTGCCTTAACAAGGTCAAAATGAGCTTTCTAAGCCTCGGCAAGCACAGAGATGAAATCTCGAACTGAGGAAGACCACTTAGAAGCCAACCCACTCATAAACAAAATCAATGAAATAATGATTGTTAGAGTCACACCGCGTCTTCTCTACGAATCATTGAACACATTGTAGGGCAATGTGAATTTTTATAAAGCAAGGGGCTTGAGTCGTGGTGGTAGCACCCCATACTTTAGTTACCATGTTGTGGTTTTCATTCCCACCATTAACACCACTCTACTTATACCTTCAAAAAGTTAACTCCTAATTTACGTGAAAAAACGAGTAGGGCTTGCTTTCCCCACAAAATTACCCAAAACAAAACAAAGTTTTGTGGTTTAATTGGACATAGAGTCACAGGATGTTCGTGCCATCTTCAATGTAATAAATGCCAAAGACACAAAAACTCTCTATGGTGCAATCATGCCTTGGGCGAATATACTCCCGGAATAAAACTGGATTGAGTGAAACACTTAAAAAAACTTTTACAAAAAAACTTTTACAATTGCACTCTCTTGAGAGGCTTTTGTGGTCTATAAAGCTCGACAATATTATGCCTTATATCTGAATTTGCTAGGGTCTTGATTGCCAGTCGTAGAGACAAATTTTTCAAAAGAAGGTTGAGAAATGGTAGAGAAATTCATTGTTTATTAGAAAACCATGGCCAAGACTCACATTGATAGAGTTTGAGCCCATTGATGCAAAAATATTTTATATTTTGGTTCGAAATTGATATTTTTATAAAGGAAGCACCTACACAATGCCTATGGACGAAAATGAACAGTGTTTTCATCGATAGAATCATCATCGTCCAAAAAAATTGGGCGGCGTGGATAAAATGATCGCCACGGATTTAGCAAGTTCGTGATTGTATTGTAACAAACATATTAAATCTGTGACGGTAAAAAAATCATGTGGAAGTGTCACGGACGTTGCGCCGTCCGTTCAATAAATCGCCATGGACATAGCGAGTTTGTGGCGGGGCAAAACATTGTTTGTGCGATTAGGTAAAGTATGACATCTCAAATAGTTGGTTCAAAGTACTGAGTAGTTGAAGTTAGGTACAAAACCATGGGGAGACCTCAATAACCCCTATCATAACTACGGCCAAATCTGAAGGACTATTGGCCATTACAACTATTTCCTCTGAGTTTTGAGCAAGAAATTGGAATTTAAATAAGTAGAAACTGGCCTAAATCATAAATAATTAGAAATGACACACCTTGATTATTCTCTCTTGCATGTTTATGGATGTGTTTGTATAGTTCATCTTTCTGCACATGAAATGAAATTTTTTTTTGTTCAAGCAATCATGTTTTTATGGGTTTATTGTTCAGATCAAAAGGGATTTCTATGTTATGATCCAACAGCGTGTCATGTATGTGTTTCTTGCAATGTTGTCTTTCTAAAAAGAACCTATTTGATTATTCTTCAAGTCCTTTTCTTATTAGATTTCTCATATGCTTGTTCTACTGATAAATCACTACAGCTTTTGATGCATCAATAATAGTGCAAACAAAACCAATCCACGCCATTACGATGTTCTTCACGTGTAACTCGTCCACTTGATTGATATATTTTTTTCCTTGATGATTTCAACTTTTATCACACCTTTGATCTTTGTTTACATCTATTGATATTGTTGATATTCCTTCCAATCTCCTAGATCTTTGTTTACTATCTAGATCATTGTTTGTCCCTAATTGATATTCCTTCCACCTACCAGCAACTTCTACTATACGACGTTGGAAGGAGGCCATGGATACAAAAATTAGTGCCTTGTTGAAAAATGACACTTGGCATCTTATACCTTGCTTTTCTAACACATCTATTATTGAAAGTAAATGCGTGTTTTTTATGAAGCTTAAATCTGATAGAGGGATTGAGCGATATAAAACATTACTAGTTTCTCAAGGTTATGAGCAAGAGTATAGTATAGACTACGACGAAACATTTGCTCCAATTGTTAAAATGACCACCATACGTACATTAATTGTTCTCTTAGCTATGCATCAGTGGACTATTTCTCAAATGGATGTGAATAATTTATTTCTTCATGGATATTTGAAAGAGACAATATATATGCGACCTCTTCCTGGGTAATGCCATGATAAGTCTATGGTCTGTCCTGTGAAGAAAACCTTGTATAGTTTAAAACAAGCTCCAAGAGTATGGTTTGAACGGTTTTGATAAGCCATTCTTAATGCTAGGTTGACACCTAATGCTCATGACTATTCGCTATTTACCCATCATTGTTCTTCAACGATAACAATTCTTTCTAATATGTTGATGATATCCTTATCACATGAGACAACCATGACAATATACATTACTTAAAAGAGTTTCTCAGTTACTCGTTCAAAATGAAAGATTTGGGTCCACTGATTTACTTTTTTAGCCTAGAGATTTATTACTCCCTTGATGGATATATAGTTAACCAAAAGAAGTACACCAAATATTTGATCAAACTAGCCAACTTAACTGATGATAAATGGGTGGCTACACTAATGAAGGTGAATGTAAAATATTGATGGGACAAACTTCCAAATCCCACTTTGTATAGACAGTTGGTTGGCTGTCCACTTTGTATAGACAGTTGGTTGCAGATCCCTGTTGTATCCACGTCTCCGTTGTCCACCGTATGATTCAGTATCTGTGGGCACATATCATAGATGGTTGTTCTTACCTCTAACTCTTTTATCTAGTTATGAGTCTATGCTGATGCGGACTGGGCAGGACGCCCAGATACTCAACGCTTGACCACTCGATGGTGTGTATTTCTTGAAGATTCTCTCATATTATAGAATTGTAAGAAACAACAACTGTGTCAAAATCTTCTGCCTAAGTTAAATACCGAGTCACATCCTTAGCTTGCAGTGCAATCACTTGGTCGAGAAGTCTCTTACATGACCTAAATATTCTTTGTCAATCTCCTATGCTGTTATATGCTGATAATATGAGTGCTATGCATATTGCCTCCAATCTAATGTTTCATGAGCACACAAAGCATACAAAAGTTATTTGTCATTTCATTTGTAAAAACTTTCTAGCTGAACATATTATATTCCCACACATTGCCTCACAACAACAACTTGCAGATATTTTTATCAAGGTAATGACTCAAGCTCATCATGATTATCTCATTGACAAACTGATATTGTTCAACTAACCTTAGTTTGAAGTAGTGGTTTAAAAACCAGATTGGTGCCCCCGATCGGGCACTCTAAAAACCCATCCGGATTGGTGAATCGGCAATCCGGATCGAGAATGGGCCGAATCAATCGAATTAAGCTTTAAAAAAAATCCAAAATTTTTTATTAAAATTCATTATAAATGTTGATTTTTAGGAATCTAATCAGAAATGAGAGTACTACATTATTAACTTTCATTTTTTTTATCAATTTGTGAATATTGAGATGTTCTTTCCCTGTATAAACTTATATTGACCATTAAATTTATATCACATAAAAGAAAAATCATAGAATTATCATGGATAAAGCATATAATCATATATGGACTACAATAAAGAGTAGACTAAATCAATGAAAAAATTGCCACTAAAATCTCGAATTGGCGGAAAACCCTAATCCGCTAAAAAAACCCAAATTATTACAACCTAACTAACTATATTCCAAAATTATTACATCCTAACTAACTATAATATTATATACTGAAAATTAAAATTATTGGTTTATATTTTATAATTATTTTATTATACAAATAGTAATAAATCCAAAATATTTTATAATATCATCTAATTTAAAATGTATTATTGACAATTGTAAGAAAAATAGTACATTACATGATTTATAATGCAAAAATTAATAAATAAAATAAAAGATTTGGTTATCAATGTAGAAATTATTAGAAAGCGTACCAAATTTCGAAATAACACTTTAATTTTTCAAAAATTTAATTTTTTGGGTTTCTAGAATAAATTTAGTGATAGAGATTGTTAGTAAAAAGATAGAGATTTCAAATAGAATAAACTTTTTTATTTTTTATTTTTTTGTACGACATTATTTTCTGCCTTTTATCTTTATTTTACAATAAAAATAAAGCAGATAGCGCCTAGGCAGCGATTCGACCTTGAGAGGTCCAAGGAGAAAGTGGAAGTGATAACCATCAACGCCACATCATAGTGTATGACATTATGTTTCATATTAATAGTATGAGTAATGATTCTATGAGACCCTCCCACACTCATGTGTGTAGGACCTTAAAGGATCACCATTAAATTTGATACAGATCTCTAGAAAAGTTATCACATGGGTGTGGGACTTGACTTTTATAGAGATATGTGCCAAATTTAATGGTGATCCTTTGGGGTCCTACACACATGGGTATGAGAGGGTCTCATAGGATCATTACTCTAATAGTATATATTCAATTTCTGTCTTAATTTAATGGACGCACAATGTTTGTGGGAATTATCCACATCCAATGATGAGTATTATATTTTCCTCTATAAATGCCTATGTAATAACCAACCAGGTTGTGAGAGTGCGGGGGCAGCCCGACGTTTGAGAGGAGGTGCCACGCGTAGCCGCGATGCTGTGGGTATGAGGTTGTGCCACGTGTTGCTGAGAACCAGAGATCCGTGATGTCATTCGGGAGGTTCTCGCCGGTTTATGACGTCATATGGGCGTTCACTGTTCAAAATCGCCCGGTTCTCTCTAGACATGGGCAATTCTGCGTATTTTGCTAGAACCGATACAGGAGTGGCGATTCCCGAGTCGAACCGGGCGAGTACAGTTCGACTCGCCAACTTTTCAAACACTAGTTTGAAGGGGAGTATAAAGATCGTTGAATATCTTGTAATTACTTTGTGTATCATGTCATATATAAAAAGTGTAATATTTAATATGTATATTACTTATTGTGCTCTATCTTACTTTACAAGTTAACAGGTATAGGGGTGGCGATTCTCGAATCGAACCGGGCGAGTCCGGTTCGACTCGCCGACTTTTCAAACATTGGCTTGAAGGGGAGTACAAAGATCGTTGAATATCTTGTAATTACTTTGTGTATCATGTCATATATAAAAAGTGTAATATTTAATATGTATATTACTTATTGTGCTCTATCTTACTATATAAGTTAACCTATTGTGTAAGTTACTCATGATTGTACGTATACATGTTGTTATTAGTGAATGCATTTACAAATTTTTCCACCCATCTCTTTTCATGCTTGACGACTTATAACTATGTGGAGGCCTTGCCTCTCTGTGTAGGCCCTACCTCTTTTATGCAAGAGGTCATTGCTCTCTTTATAAGAAACCACCTTCTACATAGATGGCCATAGAGCATACTAATTTGGTTTCTCTCTTATTCCTTAAATAGATTGGTAAAATCCCATACCAAATAGATTATGCAGTTCCTTTCTTTCTCTAAACTGCTAACGAGATAAGAAGAGAGATTCCTTTCAAGAAAAAAGAGATAAGAAGAAAGACCTATGAAATTAAGGTTAGGAAACTTAAAAGGATTTTCTAACTAATTTGGGAAACTTATCTAGATCAATATTAATATAAATCCCATATAACATGCAGTTTCATTATGATGGTAATTTTATATGTCATCGTATCCAATATCAGTTATCAAAATGTACACCCCTTTCTTCCCAATCTGGCAAAAAAAAAAAAATCACCGAAGGACAACATGGACCCATACCCCTTCATCAAGATCCTTATCCGGGACTAGGCCGGGCATCACTAAGCCTCCCGGCCCTAGACTTGGCTTGCCCTACCCATGATCAAATCCTAGTGTAGGCTTGGCCCTAGCCTAGGCCTGCCCTATCAGAGCTGAGCCAGGCTAGGAAGGTCATGCCAAATAAATCAAAAAACAGTAAATGAAAAAGAAAAATTGAGGTCAAGGCTAAGCCAAACCAGTACGGCCATGGCCTAGCCTACCTTTGGGCCATGGTTGCCCGGCTCTACCACGGCCCTCAACGCCCTAGGTTTTATGGTCGGGCTGCCCCCAGTCCATTGCCACCCCTACTTTACCATAGGTATGGTCATTTTCCTTTTGCTACTCTCTCTCTCATGGAATATATGGTCATTTTCCTTTTCCTACTCTCTCTCTCATGGAATATTCTTTCTATTTACATTTTTTTACAAATACTTCGCTTCCTCTTCTACGCAGTCAATTTTGCTTAGACATTTTAGGTAATTAATCAAAAAGGTAAAGTATAAAATTTTGTTAGAAATAAAAGTATTTATCAACTATAGCAGAGAGTAATATCACTTATATAGAATGTAATATCATCAATATGGTGCGTGAGATCATTCACATTTAACAACTAATCATATTCTATTACCCCCTTTTAAGGTAGTTATCTTATACCTCACTAATGATAAACAAGAGCCCTCACATAATTATTTTTGTATTAGAAATTTAATGATCACTTACATAGAATGTAATGTCATCAATTTAGTGCGTGCGATCATTGACATTTAACAACTAATGATATTCCACAATCCCCTTTTCAGGTAGTTAACTTACACCTCACCAATGATAAAAAGTACCCCTCACAAAATATTTTTTGTGTTAGAATATAAGGGTAAAGCAAATGTTGAGTGAATGCTCAGTAAGTTGAGGGAAAAGAGTAGCCTACCAAAACTAAAATCGAGTATGATCATGAATTTCTTTTTTATTCCTTTCTATCCAAATTACACTCTAAAATAGAGTATGATCATGAATATCTTTTTTATTATTCCTTTCTATCCAAACTACATTTCAAGAGTTGTCTCTCTCTTGTACAAGGCCGGCATATATGTCATGACTTTGATATGTCCACAGAAGCTAAAAGAAAATAGACACACCTCCTAGATCACACATGAGCTTGCACTTAAATAAGGCAACATTATCCATGTAATTTTATTTATTTATTATTATTATAGATACCCCGATGACCTGACTTTCTAATCACCCCGCAAACCTCCTCTTACCCTAGGGATCTAAAGAAAAATTATGTTTAAAGATTCATTGACCCCTATACTATTTATTCTTGTACTTAAGCCCAAGTAAAAAAGTTGTTTTTAGGATAAAATTACCCCCTTTCAACCCATATTTTTCTCTTTATTTATCACTATCACATTTTTTCCTCTCTAGGCTGGTCCGAGACACTTTTTTCTTGGCACGTTTAGGAGCTTAGATGGTAAATTGGTGGGATATGCCTAGAAAGTAGGGTCCAAGGGCTATCTTAATTCCCCCACTTTTTTTTTTTCTCCTTAGGAACCACACCATCAATCACATCGGTCGTAGAGATTCCTAAATGATGTACGACTAGTGGAGAAACTAATCTCCTTTTGTTAATTCTAGATGCATATGCAATTTCCTTTTGTTAATTCTAGATGCATATGCAATTTTACATTATATATGACAGGGCCTTTGGTCAGCAACACAAAAGTGGAACATTTGATCATAATTGCAAGTACCCTTTTAAATCCAATCGGTGGGGCAGATCGTTCAACTCTATATCCACATTAGATTGTTGGATCAGCAATTTAGATTTGATCTGGATCGATAGAATCAATAATATAAAAAAAATTTAAAAATAAATAAAATTTAAAATAAGAGTTTATAGAATGGGGATTTAGAGACAACCTAAAAAAACATTAAATAAACTTCAAAAAAGAAAAATATATAGGTATAAGGGAGTTCTAAGGAGAACTTGGACCAAGACCGATAGCTTCCAGAAACTAATTCGGCCCTGACCGATTTATATCCGAAATCCGAATCGGTGATCGATATCCTACATCCTTGGTTTTAAAACACTTCAATACCTGACATCCGTTATCAAATTGTTATGTGTCTATGATATTTCTAGCTGAGAATTATTAGGTAAGCAAGGTTATGCGATTTTTAGCAGTTAATCTGTGACGTCAATTTCCACGAGCGTCTTGCCAAACAACACCAGCTGTGAACCTGCATTTAAAAGCTTGTCTGAATCCGCGGTTTGTGTTATCTTATGTCATCATGTGCTAAGAAAAATCAAGTGTGACCCTCAGATCATGGATTTGAATTTGTCATATAATTCATACTTCCTGAACGTGTTTTGCACGATGCAATGCTCTAGCTTCGATTAAAAATTTTCAGAAAATAGTTTTAATTAGAGAATCAATATATTAATTTTATTTTAATTTTTAAGTCAATTCTTTAGGGCAAGGGGCTAGTTAATTTTTTACTCTAAGTTTGCTTGATTTATTGCATTCAATTTTATTTTTTAAAGTGAAAGGATTTCATGCTCCTGCGGGAGTATGCTGTTCAAATACTTCCTTTGGCAAAATTCATGCGAGGAATATTTTTTTATTTTTTTATCCAAATTTTGGGATGTAATATCTAAGGGCTTGTTTGGGTACCTAGATTGGACTCTCCAAGATAACGCTATCCAGGTACTAGGCCCTTATCCCTAGTTTGGGTAACACATTTACGCGTAGATAGCTTAATCCTAGAGATTGGCTAATCCACATTTTTAGGCAAAATCAAAATCATGGATAATGCTATTCCACCAAAATAGGTGGAATAGAGCTATCCACGGTTTTTTGGATTGGCCAATCCATGTCGGAGCCAAAATTTTACAATTCATTTAAGTTAATTTGAAACGTTGAGATCCACAAATCACAAAGACATCTCACTTCTTTATTATAGTATATACTACATATAATATAATAAATATTTATATTATCTATAATAAAATATATATTAATAATACAAATATATAAATATGTAATATGTATAATATAATATAATATGAAGTATAATGTATTTTATATTTATTTTATTAATGTATATTTCTCCATCCCCTAAAGAGAATGTAGTATTGTTACATAATATAATATAACATTTTTATAATATAATATATAATATAATATAATATATGATATTTTTATATCATATATAATACAAATAATATATGAAAGACACTATAAAATGCCTATAGGAGAAAATGAACAATGATTTTACTTACTCTCATTACGATCTAAACTTCATAGTACGGTCACAGTTGTCTGGTACTATTTCAATTTTCATTTTTTTTTACTAATCGGAATGATCTGAAATTTAGAGCATGTGTACATCTTAGTGAGACGCACATAATAAAAATATGAAAAAAATAATTCATAAAATTTAAATTGACTAAAATACCTCCATAAATTTTTTGGGGTATTTTGGTTAATTTATATTTTACGAATTATTATTTTTTCATATTTTTATTAGGCGCGCATCGCTAGATGTACATACTCTCCAAATTTCAAGTAATTTGGATTTGTAAAAAAAAAATGAAAATCGAAACACTACCGAACAATTGTGATCGTACGATGAAG
>NW_006499159.1:4843839-4869730 GCF_000471905.2 Amborella trichopoda
ATATAATACAATTACATTAATACAATATAATATCAATTTTATTATATATATTATATAATATTATATATGTATATATTTATATAATATGTATAATATATTTATGTATTATATACTATAATATTATATATTTCCTCTAATATTATATATATTAAAAATAATACAATTATATATTAAGGATACAATAGAAAATAATAAGAAAAAAAAAAAGGATTTCATCTTAGTTAAGAAATAATATTCAAGTTTGAAATCAATAGGAGAAGTTAATCAATATAAAATTAAATGTGGGGTATTAATATAAAAATTGCAACTAAATATCCATGGATTCACATCTTCTAGGCAATCCAAACAATGGACAAGCATATTCCATATTTCTTATCAGGTGGTGTCCAAACAGCAGACATCCCTATCTAGGGACAAACCAATTCCAGGATAACCCAATTCTAAGAGAAACCTATTCCCAGCTACCCAAACGGGCCCTAAAACCCCATGACCAACCTCAAAGGAAAAAAAAGGAGAAGAAGAAGATAATTATCACTCTCTAAATTTCTAAAAATTGACATCCCATTGTATAAAAAATGTCTAATTTTTAGAGAGAATGATCAAGATGTTCAAGAACTTAAAGATCCAAATTTTTGAGATACAAACATTTTTCTTTGAACATAATCATTTACTATACTGAGATTGATCCCAAAATCTGGGAAAAAAAAAAAGAGAAAAAAAAAAAATTTCCTTCCAAGTAAGTGAGTTGTTGTACAGTAATGCTCTCGCAGGAGCATGTTATACACGCTCTTTCTAAAATTCATGCCATTTTCTTATTTTTGTAATATTGGGAATCAATTTATAGAGTTGCATATCTAGTTGTTTTGATGGAAATTCTTATTCGGCGAGATTTCTTATTTATTGTATCGTTCGTTTGAGAAATGTTTTTAGAAAAATTAGGAGCAAAAGTTTAGGAAAATTAGGACTAAAACGTTCATTTTGTCGAAATTTCTCACAAGGAACTATTTTTTCAGATATATTTTAACAAAGTGTGAGTTTGTATAAGGCGCCTCCTTATTCTGTAGAAGTAGGAGCACATCTAACTTTTGTGTGGGGTTGTAGTTTTCATGTTGGAAACTCTATGATGGTTTGAAAACATATTTTTATTTTTAGTTATGAAATTTAAAATTCTAAAACATAGTATATATCGAGAAAATCTAAACACTTGAAAATCTTGAAAATAGACAATCGAAATGATTTGTTACAAGACGCACTATTTTTTATTCACGTCTGGTCAAACAATAGCTGTAGTGAACCTGCATTTAAACGTTTGTCGGGGTCCGCAATTGTATGTAATCATGTGGCTGAGAAAAAAAAAAAATTACCCCAAAAAAAAAAATGTGGTCGAGAAAAATCAAGCGTGACCTTCATATCATGGATTTGAATTTGTCACATAATTCATACTAGCGGAACGTGTGTTGCAAGACGCTATGCTCTAGATTGGATTTAAAAAATTCAGAAATTTTTTAATTAGAGAATCAATATATTAAATTTAGTTTAATATTTAAGTCAATAAACAATTACTATTTGTTCAATGCTATTTCTTTAGGGCAACGGCGTAGACGGTCGAAATTTCTTTTTTCTTTGTATGTATATGTTTCGAGGTCAAGATCTCTTTTAGATATTTTATGAGGTACACCTTATTTCAATAATATAAAATTGATATTTATATAAATTTTTTTAAAAAAAAATTAGAAAAGAAAAAAAATCACAGATAATTTAAAATTCACTACCCAGCTCAATACCAAAGATCTAGCACATTACCATCAACATAAAGGTCCATTTGATCCGAAGACCCGGGATATAACCAACCAAAATATAGGTACTTCAAATAATTTAATTACGACTCATAAAGAGTATCTCACGCATCTAAAACAAGTCACAGGTATAGAGATACAACATCAATTACATGGCTAACTCTATTTTGCCTATGTTTTAACGCAGTTACTTAATTACTAGAAAAAAAGATTAGGCATGGTATACAACAAGACCATTACCTTTGGTACAAGAGGACACAATTATTTGTAACCATGAAATCTAATAGCTTCGGTGTGTCATAAAGTTCCAAAAATTTCTTTTGAACTTTGAACTTGGTCAATGGAATAAATGAAGCCACTCAATTTACATCCACTTGTCAATTTTCACCACGTTATATCAATGGTAAATGGTATCATAGTATACTTTTCTAAAAAATAATTAGCAAGGCCAACAGAAGAAAAAAGTCTATATATGGTTGCAACTTTATACTACTGAAGTAAAGTGCATCACAAAAATCCTCTAGAAGAGAGTGTTTCGATATTCGAGAATCTTCCAATTGATCATTTCAACTTCAAGATGTATGGATATAAAGAAAAAGAATATTAAATCCTAAAATTAGTATATCTTAAAACAAGTTTTTAGATCATCTATTTTCAAAATTTTCAGTTGTTTATAGATATGCTCGATTTATACAAATTTTTGAATTTTAAATTTAATAACAAAGAATAAAAATATTTTTCAAGCCATCATAAGGTTGTTTTTAACACTATAACCATATCTCCAAACAAATTTTACAAGTGTGCGTTACTTCCAAAGTAAAAGGAAGGCGTTGTACACAAATTTCACTCCCAACTAAATAACATATCTTAATGAATCCTTCACCTGTGATAGGCCTTCCCCCTTGAAGCAATGCGCTGCACCACATGGGTGCAGTGAGAAATAAGCAAGGGTTTGCTAGGGTGTTCCACCAAAACAATGCCCCATAATAATGCCTAGCTACAATGATAAGTAGGCAAGGGTTCCCGCGTCATTCTGGATAAGCGTAGGTAAAGAAGCTAGTTCAAGATAGTAAGATCCGTTTAGCCGCATGGAATGTAGGAACACTAACAGGTAAAAGCATGAAGTTAGTGGATACAAGCAAAAGAGTTAACATAGCTTATCTACAAAAAACTAAGTGGAAAGAGGAAAAATACTAAAAAAATTGATAGATATAAACTTTGGTATATAGGAAAAGATAATAATAGAAATGATGGAAGCATAATAGTAGATAAAGAGTTAAAAGATAAAGTAGTGACTGTCAAGAGAGTAGATGATATGCTCTAATTAATCACACTCGTGTTGGGGGAGGAGATAATTAATGTAAATGATACCTAGAGTCGATAATACAGGAGAATAGAGAGATTGATGAAGATGTTGCATATAGAATTAGAGATAGCTCAGCGAAGTGGAGATGTGGGTTCGGAGTTTTATATGATCGATGCATCCATCAAAATTGAAAGGAAAGTTCTATATGACAGTTGTAAGACCAGTCATGCTTTATGGGATAGAATGTTGGCCAGTCAAAAAATAATATATTGGATGAGCATAGATAAGATGAGGATGTTGAGATGGATGAGTTACAAGATAAGAAAAGATATAATTTCGATGACGTACAAGGGAACTTAGATGTGGCTTCAATAGGTGAGAAAATGAGGGAAAGTATACTCAGGTGGGCTAATCATATACACTATAGACTTAATACAACACCAGTTAGGAGGTATGATTTGGTTCGCGTAGAAAGCTCTAAAAAAGAAAGAGGAAGACCCAAAAGGACATGAATATAAACAGTAAGAAAATATGACTTTTAGTCTCACTGAGGGTATAGCCATTGATAAAAAAGAATGCAGGAACATAATTCACATAATCGACCTTAAATAATTTAGATAAGGCTTAGATGATGATGATGATTTTCATGAGAAATATTTATTTCTTATTTTTGCTAGGTGCGACACAATAAAAGGATGGAATGCCTCAAATTTCACTCAAAAATATTTTATAGAAAAGAATTAAAAATCAAACAATATTTGACACAATATTGTGACATGCGCAATCCTGGCCATCCATTCATATAAAATAGCTAAGAGGTATGGTCATATTATTTAGAGATTGTCTGCAAAGAGATCACTTATATTTTGTACATGAATGTTACAATTATTCTCACTCATTAGATATCAAATTGGATAGCTTAAGGTGAGTCACAAAGTTTGAGATTTTTTTTTTTTTTTAAATTGTGTTCATTCAATAACACGCTTACAACCACCGATTTTGGAATTTAAGTGACCATAATGATTGTAACCTTTATGTACAAAAGATAGGTGGTCTCTTTATAGACAATTCCTATTATTTACAGGGTGCAATTTGTATAGAATTAAAGCTCTAAACAATCAAAGTAAAGTGCATCTTCAAATAGTATCGAGAAATGTGATTTTAATATTGGAAATCTTTGTGATAGCCTTAAAATATATTTCATCTTTAATTATAAAATTTAAAGCTTAAAAAATAGTATAGATCTATGAAAACTTGAAAATCTTGTAAATTAACAATAAAAAAATACGTTACAAGATGCACTATTTCCAAAATTTGAAATCTATTGTTTTTTCTCATGTCTATGCATCTTGATATCGATATGATCAATTTGAGGATATTTGGACATCAAAGCAAGCTCTTCTAATGAAATTTTTGAGGTGCGCTTTATTTTGAGGTGGAGATGATCATATAAACTTTTTTTTTTTTGAAGGTGGGGTCACATAGAAAAGGATAACTCCCCCAATTTAGCACAAACTTTCATGAATTTTACAGTACGGAAAATAATGCTTGGGATTGAACCAAGATTATTCAAGAAATAAAAAAACAAATGTTTTTCTCTGAACATATGCCATTGTAATCCAAAATTTCATATCCAAAGAATCCTGCCAATCATATTTACCAAGGGAGTAAGCAAACAGGAGTATGATATCATTCAATCTACCGGTCTTTCCTTTCCATAGAAAGCACAACAATTTATATCCAATAATGTACAAAACTTTACAATGCACCAAAAGAAAACCTCAAACCCCAATTGCTCATACCCCACTGAAAATTTTCTTCCGATCTAAATCACCGTACATTACATTCTTGACAGAGGAGAATCAGGACATGGTTTATCAGGCTCAGGACGGATGGGGTGAGAAGGACTGGCCGATGTATAATCCTCTCAATAGAGAGAGAGAGAGAGATGCATAGTACTCTCAATTAAAAGAGAGAGGCAGAATCATGTACCTCAAGCAAGAGAGAGAGAGAGAGAGAAGATGCATGAAATGCTATTGTGGGTGTTGAAGCATGTGGACTACCTCCTTCATAGATGGCCTCTCCTTAGGAGTCTCAGCTATGCACATACACCCCACCCTCAAAAACTCCCTAACCTCCTCCTCAACCAACCCCTCAACCCCAGGCGCCACCACCTCCTTCTCTTTACTCTGTCTCATAAGCCGCTTCACCCACTCCCCTAACCTCTCTCCTTCATCCCCCACTGCCTGGTCTGGCCTCCTCCCACTCACCACCTCCAGAGTCAAAACCCCGAAACTATACACGTCTCCCATCACCGTCGCCACAGACAACCCCCCGTAATACTCCGGGGGCATGTAACCCATCGTCCCAGCCACCTGCGTCGAGACGTGTGTGTGCTGAGGGTTCATGCGCCGGGCAAGGCCAAAGTCGGTTATGCTCGCGTTGAAGTCGGAGTCGAGTAGTATGTTGCCGGATTTTATGTCGCGGTGAATGATGCGAGGCTGGCCGTCGTGCAGGTACGCCAGACCATTCGCTACGCCTCTAATGATCTTCGCCCTCGTCCCCCATGACAGGGGGTGGGGTTGTGTATTGTCCTGTATCATGTTCAGAAACCCCTTATGGTTTACTATAACGGCCACTTCAAATAACGTTGCTACAAACGTTATCAAAAGCAGAAATAACGCCGGGTAAGGGATCGATCTAAAAGCGGGGGGGGGGGGGAAGGGATACACCATTTTAACTACACAGGCATTACAACTTTAAAAGTATAACAGCACAATTACAACACGCCCCTCAATAAAAAAAAAAAAATAGGGATTTATATATGGATCCTAAAATACAAAATGCAGGGGAAATTACGAAAAAATTTGGTTAACCCACTTCTCCTTCTTTTCTTTTTTTTTTTCTTTCAAAATTGCCCCTTTGTTTGAGGATAACCTCGAACCGGATTTTAATTTTATTTATTTTTTTGGTTAATAGGGCACTACACTAAAAGCTTGGGGGCCACTCCTCTACTAATGAAAAAAACTAAAAAAAAATCAATAAATTCAAACCGAAGATTTAATCCTCTGACCGAAAAGAAATTTTGAAAAATATAAAAAAACGGCAGGTTTATAATTTCTACCGATAGACAAAGCATTCCGTATTTTAGAAACAATTTTAGGATCTATACGTAAATCACTCAAAAAATAACGGCCACGATGGCATCATTGACGATACAATGCCCGCCTTTTTTTTATCAATTTTCGACCTTCACGTGGTTATATAATTTACCTTTACAATGCAAAATCATGCGAATGTTGGGGAAATAACCCCCCTTTTGGGAATAGTCGGTGAAACTTAGGAATGGAACTAACAATTCAAGCGACAAAGTCCCTCCCATTTTGGAAAAATTAGTGAAATTATTGCTTCTTTTATGAAAATTAATTTTCAACTCAAGAGTGGGTTCATAAAACACAAAAAAGTAGGGGCCATTTGAAAAGCATAAATGGTGGAGGGTCCCGTTATCAAGTGGGTTCCATGGCAAAAAAGTACAACAATAGAGACAAACAAAACACGGGTGGGTGCCAAAACAAGGGCTCATTTTTTAGTTTCCCACCCGTGTTTTCCACTGTGTATATTGGTCAAGTGCACAAAGGCGGCGGCCATAGTGTCTTGCCAGTTTACCGGTCGCCGCTACATGACACAACATAATACAACGGCCGTTAGTTTTTTAATTGTTTAGTATAACGGCCGTTATAACAAAGGAACAATGTTTTTGAAACGTACCCGAGGCTGCATATCCCCGTTATCATCAGGATCATGGAGGCATCGATAGAGCGATCCCTGGGGCAGCAGGGGGTAGACAAGGAGGCGGTCTGGCCCGGATACACAGTATGCGAGCAGCCTCACAAGGTTCGGGTGCTTCACCCGCGACAGCGTCTCCATCTCGGCGTGGAACTCCCGGAGGCCGTGAAATGCATGTGGCGAGAGGCGCTTCACGGCCACCGGGATGCCGTTGGGAGGGATGTGGGCACGGTAAACCAGACCGAACCCTCCGTCCCCGATGACGCGCGAAGGACTGAAGTTGTCGGTGGCTGTGACGAGGTCGGGCATCGATATTAAGGGGACGGAGGGGTCGAAGGAGGCCGCAACAGGTTGGAAGCTTTCAGCTGGATCCTGTGTAATGGTCCTGAGCTGGGTATCGTTTTTGTTGGTCTTTTTCTTGGAGAAGGGATTGCGGTGACAGAGGAGGAAGGCAAGACCGAAGATGACCGTCACGGCCGTGAAGCCCGCGAGGGCGGCCAGAAGGGCCTGGACAGGAGGTCCGAGCTGCGCAAAGGCCATGGCACGTGGTTCCTCTGGTTTTAGAGAGAGAGAGAGAGAGAGAGATGAATTGGGTCTGAGAGTGAGAAGGATGGGAACTGGGTAAGAGAGAAAGAGAGGGGGGATTGGGATTGGGATTGGGATTGGGATGGGGATGAGGTTTAGGATTAGGATGGTTAGAGAGAGAGAGAGAGAGAGAGAGAGAGAGAAAGTGTGGTAGAGAGAGAAGTAAATAGATTGCAATTTGGAGGTTATTGGTGTGGAAATTGAAAGATGAGGGTGGGTACAGGAGAAGTGGGTACAGGAGAAAAAGGAGAATGTGGTGGGACTAAGGATACGAAGAAAAAGGATTTGGAAAAGCGCGTGAAGAACCCACCCAGCCTTGTGGAATACGTCGAGCCATCAACCATTTGCTTCGGGCGTTCTTCTTCAAAACTCTTACTGATATTCTTTTTCATATGTTTGACTCTTCTCTCGTGTCTTGCCATGCCTTCTTCGCTCGGCGCGGTTTGGTTGTATCAGGGTTTTTATTTAGATATCAATCAATGGTGCTTCAAATTTTTTTGACTTTTTTTTTTTTCGGTTCAAATCCACCCAACCTAATTACATTCAATCTGCCATGCCAAAATTAATTTTATGGTTTTATGCCAACCAAGTGAAAGAAAGAAAAGGTCAAATACCAGTCAAATAATCATATTATTTTTTAAAATTTATTAAGGTGGTTAAATCATCTCATTTAAAATTAGAGTAAATTATTTGTGTATTCCAAATAATTACCTAAAATACAAATTGATCTGATTATAGGTGGAAAATACAAAGAAGGTCGATTGACCCGTATTTTTTTATTTTTTCGAAAATTTCCTTTCGGCCTTAGGATTCTATCCTCGTACCGTACTTCAATTTTTTTTAAAAAAAATCGTTAGTAGGGCAGTGCCCCAAGCTCTAGGGGTAGTGGCCAAGCGGTCTGAGGTTAAATTCTTCGGACCGCCCTACAACCACAACAAAACCCCAGTAGAGCGATCGGAGGACGGGAACCTCGGACCGCTCTTTGAACTTATTAGAACTCAGTTCTAGGGTTACTTACCCAAAAAAAAGAATTCAATTTTAGGGTGGTCCGAGATCCCCATCCTCAGGCTATGCTTTATTTCTTATTTTTTAAGAAAAGCAGCAGTCCAAAGATGGGGACCTCGGACCATTGTTTTTATCAAAAAATAAGAAAGAAAGAAAGAGCGGTGGGAACCTCAAACTGCTAAGGAACTAAAGCTTACTCAATCCAGAGGCCAGTCTGACAATTCTAACCTCAAATAGCATGCCCACTACCCTAAAGCTTGGGGCATTGCTCTACTAATGAAAAAACTAAAAAAAAATTAAAATGCGGTTCAATGATAGCATCCTTGAACTTATGGGCAATTTTGAAAAAAATAAACAGATGAGTTGACCAACCCTCCATGTTATCCAAAATTGTGTCATTTTGTATTTTCGGTAAAGTTTTGGGGTTCGTATGTAAATCACTCTTAAAATTATGAATAGTATTTTTATTTTAAATTTCGCTCATGTATTTTTGTAAAACAAATATGGCAAAGAGGGTCAAATTGTTGTTGTTTGGGAGTGCAAATTCTGTACAAGTATGGGCAAATGACAAAAATACCATTGGTTGACATAAACAAGATTTGAAAATAGACTTCCCACCTAACACATTAAATGATTTAAAAAATCCGTGGGGGCTCGTCATACTGACTTACCCCAAAAAAAAAAAAAAACATTAACAAAAATTTACAATTAACAAAGTGAGTTTTGTGCTTCTAACCCAGACAAGTAAGGCATTTTTGTTATTTGGCAGTTCCATTTTCATAACCAAACAATTGGGGATATTTTTATTATTTGATTTCGGCCAATTGACTCATACTAACTAGCGAAAAGGCCCCTACTTGTTCATATTCATTTACTTGTTCATATTCATGTTGAACGAAGTCATTTTGGTCACTTTTCCGTATACATTTTAAACTTTAAATAAAAATAAAATTTTGAAAGCAACACTCCGAATTAACAAGATGATAGGATCACCTCAATGATTTTGGAAAATGATTTATCCTTTTAATGGGTATTTTCCTATAAAAATTACTTATTTTCTACCTTTTTTTTGGTGTGGTTGTTATCCTAATTGTTTGGTGGAAACTAGAAAGAGTTCTCTCCATCATAGGTTTGACATTTTCTTTAACCACATTAGTTATTTCATAAAATAAAATACAGCAAATGAAAAGTATACGATGAGATCATTTACCTTTGATAGAAAGTAATCACAATTAATTTTGATCATTAGATGTGAAATTGGGTGGTTATAGTTATTCCGTTGATCAAACTCAAAGTTCAAAAGAATTTTTTTTAAAACTTTGTAGCACACTTTAAATATTAGATTTTACATCAGATGGGTATAAGTAATTGTGAATTTCTTGTACCAAAAGTAAATGATCTCATTGTATAAAATCTCATAAACAATTCTATGATTGGTCGTAAAATTTTCGGGGGCACTTTTAGTTAGCCTACGATTCACCTTCCGATTTTGATTATCCAAACCAATATCAAGGATATTTCAAGAGAAGCGGGGTCAACTTTTAATCTTCGTATACCCAAAAATTTAAATAAAATTCCAAAATACTTCTTCTAAAGTCTTTATTCTATTCGTGGTCAAACTTTGAAAGTGACCATATCGACTTTTACAAATGGAATACATAAGAAATGTATTTTGTGGACCAAAAAATGGTATGTAATTATGGAAATAGCACGTGTACTATGCTCCTTCGGGAGCATAGTTTATTTCTACTCCCTAGGTCAGACTATTTATTTCGGAAGATTTTACATTCGGAAATTTTAGAAATTACTTAAAGAATTATTAATTGATTATTTTCAAAAAAACAAACAATATTATTGGAGTTTTTTAAGACATAGACTTTACCATTTAAAAACTGGATGGTCTATTCAATCTCGAGACATTGTTTTTTTTAAGTGCATATAGGATACAATTAGGAAGCCGACTTTAATTAGTTGAAAAAATGCTCAGATGATAATGATTGGATACAATTAAAAAGGTTTTTTTTTATTGAAATTAATCTATCAATTGAATGTAACATCCTCAATATTTGATGCCCTAAAATTAATTATAAGTGAGGTTTCACAAGAGTAAATAAGTACCCTATTTCTGCTCAAGTAGAATATCTTAAGGGATTTTATGAAACTATTAAGTTTTTGTACAAGAATGTCACAATTATTTTTAACTATTGGATGTGAAATCCAATACATGAATCATAATATTCGAGAAATTTTTATTTTGAAACTTTGCTTTAATAATGACACATAATCAACCACCTAATTTCAAATCTAACGGTCAATAAAAATTATGAGCTCATTGTATCAAAATTAAATACTATCTTATATCTTTTCGCTTTTGGAAAGAACCGAGAGTTGTGCTCTCCTCAGTAATACATAGGCCCCGTTAAGCTCCGGCTTGGCTCGGCTCGGCTTATAAGCAATGAAATCGTCAATTAATCAGCGAGTTTCAATCGCATATTATATTATAATAATGTAGAATTATTTGTAATGGGACGTACTCTTTATTCAATTGATCCATGATGTCACACTCTAAATTATTACATTTCAGTCGTCTGGGCCCATTGTCTGCGCGACCTGGTCACTAAAAATGAGTCTACCGTGCTCCCGCAGATCATAATGTACACTTACTCCTTCAGATCTAATAGTCATCACGGAGGATTTTTTGGATTTGAGACTCTGAGATTTACCTAAGAAGTAAAAAACGCGTGCGGTTTGTATAGACCCGAGGTTTTAAACAATCAAATTAGAGCCCACCTTCAAATACTATCGAGAAATATAATTTCAATATTAGAAATTGTTATGATAGCCTTAAATTATATTTTCATCTTTAGGGATAAAATTCAAAGCTAGAAAACTTTAAAAACTTAAAATTAAAAAAAATAATGTAGACATATGCAAACTTGAAAATTGATAGTATGAAATTGCATTACAAGATGCACTATTTTTAAAATTTAAAATCTATTTTTTTTTTCATGTCCATACATCTTGATGTCGAGATGATCAATTTGATGATATTTGGGCATCAAAACAACCCCTTCTAGTGAATGTTTTGAGATAGATGATCAATTTGATGATATTTGGGCATCAAAACAACCCCTTCTAGTGAATGTTTTGAGATAGGTTTTAATTTGATTGTTTAGAGCCTTAGCTTCTATATAAACTTTTCCCTTAAAAAAATATTATTTTTAAAGGAAATTGTGTTGTGAATTATAAAATCCAATTTCTTTAAAATCCAAATTTGAGAGCTTAAAAATACTCATGCGCTTAGACTTACCTCAGCAAGCAGTGTAGGATCAATAAGATGGATCATTTACCCCCACAAGTCCATGTTGGATATTTGGATTTAAATCGATCCAAATCAGTGTATCAGATAATAAATAAATAAAAGTAAATTACAATGAAGGTTTATGGAGTGGAGATTTATGAGAGTACCTAAAAATATATTAGATAAACCTTAAATATAAAAAAAATAAAAAAATGAGTTTTTAGAAGGAACTAGGTTGAAACCCATACCATACCAAAAGCGATTGGGTCTTGAACAATTCCCCATTTGGATCATCCATTTAAATAGGAAATCACGTGGTTTTAATAAACTGCGAGAAGTGGGAAATACCCTATGGGACCATAAAACCTTTCAATACATTTATGGAGTGGGGTGGCTTCCAAATAGTATACTCCACAATTAATATGGAGTACACAATATGAGATGGCTGATATGGATGCCGCGGAGCATCTTAATCGTCCATATTGGAAAGGCAAAGTATATGCTATGCATCAATCAAGGGATCTTGTGCCCCACCGGTGGAAATGAATTGTAACTTCCAATTTCCATATGACAAATATTCAAACATAACATACGTGTTATCATAGTGTATTGACTTGTATACACATGTTAATTTATGGCCTCACTGAAGTTATGACCCTTAATAAAGTAGAATAACGGATTAAAATTCATGTAACCAATCGTAATTAGTTGAAAAATAGCTTTGACGATAATAACAATTCATATATTAATATATACATAGAGATTTAGTGACCCAGGCTTTCTATGCTATCAAATGGATAAAACAAATTTGTTAACCCATAACATACTTGAAATTCTTTTATGTTTAAGCATGGATACTCGTCATATGTGCTGTACTCAGCTATCAAAGCAATGCTCTTAAACCTGGTGATTTTCAATCTGGATTGTCAATAATTGGTCAGTTATGACATGTATGATTCCCAACACAGTTTTCCTTTTAAACCCCTATATATATATATATATATATATATATAATAATATTTCTTCGTATCACCTCACAAATATAACAAAGAAAAAGTAAAGACCTCTACTAACTTTAGTTCGGTGGGTCGTTTCTATAGAATAGGTATTACTTAATTTTTTTTACGGTTTAAGTTTATTATTAGTCTAGTATTTATTTATTCTTCCTTTCTTATATATATATATATATATATATATATATTGTTTCTTCGAATAGGATAGGAAAATTGGAAGAGTCGGATAAGTTTCCTACTGGTTAAAAAAAAGCCCACAAAATACTCTCCAAGGATATGCAAATTTGAGAAAAGAATACTGTACACAAGTGCTTAACCAAAACCATATATCTTCTTCTTCTTCTTCTCTTTCTTTTACTTTTTTTTTTTTTGAATCCCTTAGTTGGCTGCATAATACGAATTTGGGACATCAACGATCTATTAAAAACTAAATAAAAATAAAAATATAGAAACTCGTAGGATTGATGTATAAAGACTATACATGCAATTTAGATGTGTTTTTTAATAATTTGTGAGTTTTTATTGTCGAATACTATATTTTTATTTTTCTGGATTTTTCTTAAACATCTCTAACCATAAATCAATTTTTTTTTAGATCCATGTTCTTTTATATTTTTTCAGCTTCTTTGGATTCATGTTAGTTTTGGTTCACTTTTATAGTTTTCGTTAATGTACTTTACTTAAACTTTTTTTTTTTTTTTTCCAATTTTTAAGTCTGTCCGACTATGTACATGACTTGACTGTGTTACTCAGTCATTATATCTGTGGCCCAAGACTATTTACTTTTAGCGGAGAACACAATTGCTTTTGTCCTTTATATTTCGAATCGAGTAATTATGAGTATGTAATTGACTATACACAAAGTTTTAAAAAAATTCTCAAACTTTGTGTCACACTTCAAGCCATTCAATTTGACAAATATGACTGCCTTGGCATCATAGTATACAATCCCATTCTATAAAAGCCAATTAGATGACAGTTTCTTCAAAATGGGTACGGTTTGTATAGAATCGAGGCTCTAAACAATCAAAGTAAAATGCACATTCACCTAGTGTCGAGAAATGTGGTTTCAATATTGAAAATATTTGTGACAGCCATAAAATATATTTTCATCTTTAATTATAAAATTTAAAGCTTAAAAATATTGTAGATCGAGCAGATCAATGAAAACTTGAAAATTGACGATCCAAAAATGGATTACAAGATGCACTATTTCTAAACTTAAAATCCATTTTTTTCTCTTATCAATGCATCTTGATGTGGAGATGATCAATTTGAGGATATTTGGGTATGAAAACAACCTCTTCTAGTGAAAGTTTTTGAGGTGCACTCTAATTTGATTGTTTAGAGCTTTAGTCCTTTATAAACTTTTTCCCTTTAGGGTGCGGTTTGTATAGAGCCGAAGCTCTAAACAATCAAAGTAAAATGCACCTTGTTGCGAAATGTGGTTTCAATACTGAAAATCTTTGTGATAACCTTAAAATGTATTTTCATCTTTAATTATAAATTTTAAAGCTTAAAAAATAGTGTAGATCGAGCATATCTATGAAAACTGACAGTCCAAAAATGCGTTACATATGCACTATTTCCAAAACTTAACATCCTTTTTTTTCTCATGTCAATTTGATGATATTTGGGCATGAAAACAACTATTTCTAGTGAAATTTTTGAGGGAAGCTCTAATCTGATTGTTTAGAGCCTCGGCTCTATAGAAACTTTGTCCCTTTCCGAAATGGCAGTCTTTCATTAAAACTTTTCATTTTTTTGGCATTTCTATGACGGCCGATTAGATGGCAGTCTCTTTAGACATGCAGTCTTTTCGGATGCAATCTAATCGACGGCTAAAGATACATATGTTGCTCAAATCATACATAGGCTTTTAAAATAGAAGTACTCGTACGGTTTTTTGGATCTTGAGATGGAGATGCATTAAGACCTTGTTTGGAGTTGGACAGCCCAACAGTTCTATTAAAAAAAAGTGGAGTTAGTCATTGCACATATTTTAAAGGAAAATGGTTTAATAGGGTTGCATACCTATTAAAATAAGTAAGGCCTTATCGTATAATTCATCAAGAATTGGTAGTCAGGCATTAGAAAATCTTTACATCGATTATCATGACTTGAACATTATGGTTATAAAAAAAAAAAAGGATTTTTAACTCCAAAAATAATGTATATTGTAAAAATTTTCTAAACCGCCCATTTCGTCTAAAAAATAAGTATTCATAGATCCGCAAGATCTATGCCATTGTTCTAATTTCAAAATTTATTGTTGATCTTAAAAATTGATTTTAGAGCCATCAAGGTAATTTTCGTTGTCAATAGCATTCCAGACAAGGATTTGAGGTGGGGCTTTATTTTGTTTTCATATAGCCTAAGCTCTATAGAAACTTCACCCTTTTCAAATTATTTTTGTAAGGAAGTTTATGTAAATATCCCTTTTATTTGTGAAATTTAAAATTATTCTCAATGTTTCATATTTTACGCTCATATCTTTTTTAAAGCATTTATTGTATTTTAACTTTAGTTATTCTCTATAAATTGGATTGAACCTAAAATTTGAGTGTACTTGTAAAAAATATAAAAATAATAATTGTAAATAAATAAAATGACTAAAATGCCCTTAAAAAATTTGTATAGATCTTTTGACAATTATATTTGTTCTTTAATTGTTAATATATAGAGAAAAGGATAAAATTAAAATACTACATGTGCTCTTCAAGGATGAGACATTAAATGTAAAATACAAAAAACTAAAGATGTTTAAAATTTCAGAATATATAAGAGATATTTACATAATTTCCCTTTTTCAATGTTCATGGTGGTTTTAGCTACTTTTCTTCAACAAGGGCTTAACATAGTCCATAGCCCATTATACATGAGCTGACCAATATGGACCCTTTTAGGCTCCTGTTTGAGGAGGGGAAAACAAAGCCCTGGTAAGGATTTCAGGCCACCCAATTCGTCCCTAACACTATGATGAAGAAAATTTAGTACCATTTAATCGAAAAACAAGGCATATTTTTCTGAAGTTTTCCCTTTTGCAATTTGAATTATTTCTGTTAACTGTGAATGTTAGCTGAAAAATCATCATAATGTCAAATTGTTGTACAACGAGAGAGAGATGTACAGAACGATGTAAGCATACACCTTTGCACTCGAAATTAAAGCTAAATAGCTTCACTGCACACAGTGACGACCATAAGCTCGAAGTTACAGAATGAGGTGTACAATCTTGATATACAAGAACACATATCCAGTCGCATCGCATCCCCCGAACAGTAACAAAACCATAGCAGGACGGATGAGAAGGGGTGCAAGTCAAAATTAGTTCAAAGAGAGAGCCTGCAGCTGAGAGCTCCAATCTTGCTAGTTGAACAGCTTCACTATTTCTCTCCCTGTTTTTAAGTTGGAATAAAATCTCGTTAATACTCATTGAAAGAAAGACTAATGTGATCTTGTCGGGATATATATATTTTTTATTTTTCTTTTTTTTTCACCCATTTTTTTTTCTTTTTATTTTTCTTTTGGTAAGGATCATTTACTAGTAGTCTTATTACAATAAATTCTTGCTTCAAAGAAAATAAAACTAGCAAATCTAAGCTCTTAAAACCTTGATGTCACTTAACCAATTTTCTTTAAACAAAAAAAAATAACTGCAATTCATATTCTTGTGAATATAAAGACAATATAATTAAATATGACAAAAAACAAAGCAAAAGTATCGGAGCTTGCCGCAACCGGACTTATTACACCCCACACTGATTTACCACCATCCGATGACGCGTGATCAATGATTAACCTTCAATCTCAATCTAAAGAAAGCACACTAATAGAACTTTGAACTCCTCTTAATGACAAATTTCAAACTTAGGCATAACCCCATAAAATCTAGTTTAAGAGAGAGAGTGCATCTATTTACTTCTACACAACCCTTAGATCATCACAAAGCAAGATGAGAAAGAGAGTTCTATCTAAGTAGGGAGTGCTCCCTAATTTTCCAGAAGAGAGAGAGAGCTTTCTTTCTTAAATGGGGCCTGCCCCCTATTTTGGCATTCTAGATAGAGAGAATTATTAGAGAAAAAAGAGAGCTTTTTGGTATAGAGATTTATGGGCATAGGTTTTCTTTTTATAGTGTAAAAATAGGATTAGGGTTTTTTAGGGTTCTCATGGCTTGCCTCATCGTGTGAGATTGAATATGCACCATTGATCTTAGGTAACTTTTGGGGTGAGAGATTTGAGCCCTTCATTCCATAGATGGGTCATCAACATCTTATAGAATATGCTAGAACATTTATGCCCCACTTCTTAAACTATTTTCCCATCAATAAAAATTAAATAAAATAATTTATTTCATAAGATTGTGTGTTTACCTAAATTATGCACAAACCTTCTCATGTTTTCCAAAAATCCATTCAAAGCTTCCTCAAGGCAAAGGCTTTCTAAAACATCAAAAACCTTTTCCTTCAAGCCAAAGCTTGATCTCATAAAATGAGGAAAGTCCTAAGAGTGGGGCGTGCCACCCAAGATGGCACTCATGGGCCCCACCCACAATGCACTAGTAGGCCCATATAACTTATTGGGCAGCTCATGTAATATCAAATTAATTAAAATGTTATATGATTTTTAGAAATTCATGAAACCTCAATTTAAATAATTAAATCATTCTAAAATCAATAACTCTATTTTTATAAATTCAAATTCGATAAATAAAATGTCCAGAGATCTAAAAAAGTTAAAATAACAATTCTAAAAATCATATATCATTAAAACAAACATAATTAAATTTATGAGATGGGAAAATGATCCATATGGTTTAAGAATTAAATAAATAAATATTGAGGCACTCCACCTTCAACTATCGACTACAGTCCACACTTGCTTTCTCAAATCGACTTAGTGTTACCCATGACCTATAGTCCATGTAAGAGCTCATTAGTGGGTCACCGAAGTCTAATCAATGGGCAAGGGGTCGTAATCTCAGTTTGTGGATTTCTTACTCTCCCCTAGAGATGTACCAGGGTCACCTAGACCTGATGCGACTACAACTCATATGACGCATACGAGGTATCTCTCGTACATGCATCAGCTTCACCTTGAAATGGCAAAGGGTCGTAATCTCAGTTTGTGGATTTCTAACTCTCTCCTAGAGATGTATCACGGTCACCCAGACCTAATGCAACCACAGCTCATATGATACATAGGGGGTATCTCAGCTTCATCCTGAAATGTGGTTCGTTTTCTCGAAACGACTATCATATAGGCATGTCATGTGATGGTACGCGGATGAGGCTTTAGCCGCCGTCTCTAAATGCCACCATCACACATAAATGAACATTGTCTCTTGGTTCGCTCATCCGGGCATACTCCGACTTCATCAAGGGATGACCTATTAAAACCCTTATTACATAGTTTTCTATGCTCAGATAACATAGGTTTTTTCCAACCGTCTGGTCTAGTTCGTAAAACTTAGTTAGATATTAGAAAATGTTAGTTGCTTAGTATAGTCCATGAATGACCACACTCCCACTGAATTCATGTTCTATTATTTCAAAATGTTTATTACAAGTACTCGCCTTTAATGGGCACACTCACCCAACACTCATGGCTTGTTGAATTTCGTCGGAAATCGGACCCCATGCCCAAAGAACAAATTTGATGCCTAATTTGGAGTCATATGCAAGTGGGGTTGAGCTTCCCAAGTTCTCAATGGAAATCATGTCTGTTGTAATCCCTGAATTAGAAATTTTAGTGTGCAAAGGCTAGAAAAACATAGAAATATTATTTTCAAAATTTTTGTAAATGGATTTTACAATTTTTATTAATTTTGTAGATGGCCTAAGTCGCACATGATTACTCGGCTTGGCAAGGAGCTGATTCCGATTAACTCAGTGGGGTCCAAGTAGACTTGGTCAAGCTCTCGATCATTCATCGAAATGAATGGGGTAAATGTCCAAGCTGTATGGATCATATTCTTGTGGATATTCTCATGGTGTGGAGGTGACTGGGGCGTTATATGCTCCAGAACATCCATTGTTTTGAAAGTAAAAGTAAAATGTTTTAGTTTTCGAGCAAAATGTTACTTTATTTTGTTGATGGCTTAAAAATATGGACACGGTTTTTATGAAACAATTTACCTTAAAATATGACTTTTGTTTTAAAGAAATTCTTCCAATGTAACAAATTCCATCTTTAAAAATTTTCTTGAAAAATTAGAGGTGGCAATGGTTTGGGTAGACCCAGACCAAATAGTATTCGAGTCCAAGTTTTGGACCTAGACTCGACCCGTCGGGTCCAAAAGTTGGACCCATACCCGTGCTTGTCGGATCCCGGGTTTATTCTGTCGGATCCCGAGTCTGACTGGGTGGTCCATTGCCACCATCACTATGAGTGTCGTTTTTTTTCCTGCTTTTTTTTTACCATCATATACCTATATTATAGGCAAGTAGATCACAGTCATCCGCCATTAGATTTCAAGCCATCTGATTTGTCGTTTAATAGTTAGGGATGACTACGAATTCTTATTGTACACAATTTTTAACCCACTCAAATGAATAGGGCTTGAAATATTTTATCTCCAACAGTTTATGGGTACGGGTCAAGTATAGGTCGGTCCAACCAGACCCGAATAGTGTTCAAGACCAGGTTTTGGACCCAGACCGGGTCCAAATGTTGGACCCATACCCAGACCCGTTTGAGGTATAGCCTACGGGTCTGAGTTGGGTGCGGGTCTATTGCCACCCCTAAATTCTTCCAACGTAACAAATTCGAGCTTTAAAATTTTTTTTAGAAGAATAGCATATATTTTGTGAAAATCTTTCAATATGATAAACTCCACCATTCAACATTTCCTGTAAGAATTTTGCATGCTCTCACTTGACTTTGAGAGCAGGCCTAGCCAAGAAAGACAATCGTAACCTTCCATATGTGAGAGAGATATTTTCCACGCGTTGAACAAATGACAGCTTAAGAGGTTGCATCTGGCGCAGGGTCGTAGGTGAGTGCAAGAAAATGGCAAATGCGATGGGGTTAGGAATGAATATAAAATGTTTTTCAATATAAGAAGATGCAATTTTTCAATATAGAACGGCGCATGTCCATAGTTTTATTCTCACCGTCATAGGAAGTGCGGCTCGGACAAAGTACTTGGTCTTAACCCAAGCTAGTTATTTGGGCCAAGTCTGAGAAACTCAGCCCGATTGGTGTCGGGCACTGTGGCAGCAAAAAAAAGTCAAAAAGTTATTAAAAAAATTTAATTTTAATTTTTTAATAAAAAGAGAAATGTATCGTCGAAGTAAGATTAAGCAAAACACACTTCATAATGATGTTAAAAAAAAGCTAGTAAAAATATAGAATAATGCTAAAAAGCAAAACACTCCACTAGGCTTTTGTGGGAGCATTATTGTATAATTATCCCTTGAAACTTTGAGATCTACCTATGAATCACAAGATTAGTTTTTAAAAGGATTTGAATTTTGAGTTCTTCGACGCTTAGAACTCACCCTCAAAAAATGGGATGATCTCTGTTCAATATTAGGGCATTATTTCTTTTAGGAGGAAGGTTCTATAATGCTAGCCTTTATGAAAACAACATAAAGGCTCACCTCAAATCCTCGTCCGGAATAATTTTCAGCAATGGAAATCTCTTTAATGGCTCAAAAATAAATTTCGAACACTGACGGTAAATTTGAAACTAAAAAATTATAAGATATTTTGGACCTATGAACACTTATTTTTAGTGCTAAATGGATGGGCTATGTAATTTGTTACAATATACAATATTTTTAGATCTTGAAATCTTTTTTTATTTTACAACCATAATGTTCAAGCCAAGATGATCAATTTAAAGGTTTTTCAATGCTTGAATTGCCATTTTCAATAAGTTATGAGTTGAGGCTTTACTTACTTTGATAGGCCTGCAACCCTATCAAACCGTTTTCCTTTCTTTTAAGCGTGCAGGTTCTACAATGCATAGCCTCTATGAAAACAAAGTAAAGTCTCACCTTGAATCCTCATCCGTAAAGCACTTTAGGCATCACAAATCTCCATGATGGTTCTAAAATCAATTTTCAACACCGACTCACTTATTTTTAGGGCAAAATAGAAGGTCTATATAATGTGTTACAATATACAATATTTTAGGGCTTGAAATCCAAATTTATTTTGACAACAATAACAATCATGGTTGAGATGGTCAATTTGAAGGTTTTTCGACATTAGAACTACAATCTTTGGTGAATTTTGACATGAAGCCTTACTTATTTTAATAGGAATATTTCTTTCTTTTAAAGGCATATAGAAAGCAATACGTAATGTGAAAAGATTATATAAGGTTGAAATTTTAATATAGAATTGAAGTACACCTCAAAAATCCTTTGAAAAAGGTTGTTTTGATGTTGGAAAAATATCTAATTGATTATCTCAACATCGATATATATATATATATATATATATATAATATTTCAAGTCCTAAAAATAGTACATCTTGTAATACATTTTTTAAACTATCCATTTTCAAGATTTTCATGCGTTTAGATATTTGCTTGATTTGAACCACTTTCTGAATTTAAAATTTTATAATTAGATATGGAAATAGATTCTTGCGCCATCTTAATAATTTTCGACACATCCCATGACAAAGTTTGGAGATACACCTTACTTGAATTATTTAAGTTTGAAACCTTATGCAAACCATACCCCTATTTAATTTTTTTCCTTTGGGATTAGAGTTCCAATGGTATAAATGGCCATTAGGTGAGTGGACAATGTCTTTGTAAAATAGATGGAAACATGTACATGTATGGCCTCGGGACATATTTGGCATTAACAAAAAGACTCCATGGAAACTGTTTAGTCTTTAAGTTTTGGAGTGCAATTAACTTGTGGATGTTGTTTAAAAAGGCTCCCTCACTTTTGCTTTACTTAAATTTAGGAGTCATTTCTTGAACACTGCCTTTTTATTTTTGTCGAAGTGCTTGCTCCTTGAATACTTTTTTCTAAACAGTTGGTTTTACAAAATGTAGAGCTTTTTAAAGATGGGTGCGGTTTGTATAGAGCCGAGGCTCTAAACGATCAAAGTAGATCATACCTTCAAATAGTATCGATGATAGTGGTTTTAATACTTAAAATTTTTGTGATAGCTTTAAAATACATTTTCATCTTTATATATAAAATTTAAAGCTTCAAATATAGTGTAGATCGAGCAGATCTATGAAAACTTGAAAATCTTGAAAATTGACAGTTCAAAAGTACATTACAAGATGCACTATTTTTTTTCTCATGTCCATGTATTTTGATATTGAGATGATGAATTTGAGGATATTTGGGCATCAAATCAACCTCTTCTAGTGAAATTTTTTATGTGGGTTATAATTTGATTGTTTAGAGCCTCGACTCTATATAAACTTTTGCCTTTAAAGATTGTTAAAAACAAGGTCTTGAAAATTTTCAATGTTACAAAAGTTAATGGGCATTGGCCCTTACATCATATTATGATATTTTATTATAATAAGAAGGTTAAAATAAGGCCAAAAAAAAAAGTAAAGCGCCATCGGAAATCTCATGAATATTGCAGATTTGGTATTGAAAAACTTAAAATTTATTATCTCAACTTTGACTATTATGGATGTAGAAGGAAAAGAAAAAATGATTTCAAGCCTAAAATAGTGCATACTATAACATATTATCTAGACCGTCTATTTTCAAGTGTTCACAGATCTATACCATTTTATAAATTTCATAATCAGTGCGCAAAATAGATTTTAGAGGAGTTTCTCAAATCCAAATTATTTTTTGGACGAGGTTTTATGGTGAAACGCAACCTTAATATAATGGTCATTATCAATCTACGAAAGCAATTGTAAATTTGTAATGGTAACAGCCTTTGGCTATTATAATGGTGTAATGTCACTTTTAAACACCTTGTTCAAAGGATGTGAAGCCTCACGAAATTTTTCAAAGTTTTTCCAAACAATCGGAATAAGATCATAATGGAACCATAATTTACTGGGTCATTTTTTTTTTCTCTATTTTTTTTTTTTTCCGCTGATTAAATTTATTTGTGTATGATTCTTAGGAAGCCCTTGCTTATGAGAAGGAATCTCAAAAGCCCATCCAAGATTGAGTACATAGTTTGGGTATATAGTAGGCTAAATGGGACATACTACAATACATGAAGGTTAACATGGTTCTCCCAAAAGAGACCCTGCGCAACCTTAACAAATCAAAATCCATTGTCAACTAAAACTAATTTTGGCTTACAAGAAAAATTCCTCTATCTCCATATGCAAATCTCACTGATTTTCTCTTCTAAACCCACTCTCTTGATCGAACAACATCACCGATCAGCTTCTCTTTTCCTACCCCTACATCGCTACTAGATGAATATTAAGAGCAACACTAGAATTCATTTCTCCACCCAAAACCCACGGGAAAACCACCTTTCTCCTTTGGAAGTGCTTCTCTTTATAGGATGAACCTAGAGGGATGAGTATTACCTCTAATTTAGCCCCACATACGGATACCATTACAGCTTTGTACTTGCTCCTTAAGAAAACTTAAGTTTTTTGTTTCTTCCAATATCATAATACCTTTAATGTGTTTAGAAAAATATATGGGTGGTGATTTCGGCTATCAACATGCTTAAAAAGCTCTACCTTGTGGCAAAATCCATCCAACTTTATGTAACTTTCTTCATCAAAAACACAAACTTTCACTCCCATATGCACATTTGGGTCGCTACCAATTATAGTGTCCTTAAGAACCTTCTCGCATTTGGAACTAGGAACCTCAAATTTTAGGTTCCTGCCCAAGATTGTATTCATGGTCAGCTAAATGTCAAATCAGCAACAAGAAGTAGGAATGTGAGCATGAGCTATATGTATATATTTTAAATATGTCATTATTTACAGCCAATAAGCAATTGAATTATATTAAAAAGATAATTGTGTTTTTTTTAATGAAGTTAACAATTATTAAAACTATAATTGTGTTGCTAGCTGGCTATAAATAAAGAAAATCGTCAGATTAATTGTTTTACTTGTCTTTAAGGTTGAGATCGAGATACCTAACAGCAGGAATTTGGATCCCTAATAGTGGGAATCAAAATCCCAAACTTTGAAAGTCGGGATCTCTTTCCCATAGGGCCAAAGAGAGATTTCAGAACAGGATCACCACCTACGTTGGAGATCCAGGGATATGACCCATATTCATTGGTAGCACTAAAGTGTCTATTGTCACCAATGGATGTGCATGGTTCTAACTGAGTAGAAGTATCAACAGTCTATGTAACTTTAGAGATAACCAATGGATTAGTTAGTTTCCATTATTCAATGACATGTTTTCACTCAGCGAAATTGGAGCCCATCGCTGAAATGCATAACCATAACAAAATTAGAAAGATGATGCTCTCGGGCTTTTTATATGAATTGAAGATGTGGTTCTTGTGGCGTGCGGTTCATAAGGCCTTGCTGAGCATGGGTGCCCATTATGATGGATTCGGTTCACCACAACACAGGTAGGTTAATGTTCAACAAGGTCAGGCACAGTTGGAGGTAGAGTAGCATTACTGAGTTGAGAATCTCGATGAGTTGATTATCTCACTTCCTCCTTTCAATGGCACTGTCCTCTCCAACTTGTTGCATTAGAGAACCCAGTTACCAGAGAGAGGAAATCCCCACCATCAAATACTCGACCAAGATTGCTTCTACCTCCATGTTCATGAAAAGCTTCTCGAACATGTCTAGAAATTTTTTGCATGTTTCCTACTCACAACGCCCCTCAAGTGACTTAACAATGCTCGCCATTGGTTTTTGATGGCACTTGGAGCTGGGCTACAAAGATCGCCATTGGTTTTTGATGGCACTTGGAGCTTGATCTGGCTACAAAGACGAGAGGCCACGAGATCGAGTCGAGAGGCAAAGCAAAGGTAGTTGAGTTGCTCTGTTTCCTTTCTAATAGCAATATGGGCATGGATTCTAGCACCATCTGTGTTTTCCCTTTCAATTGCCTTCTTTATCTTCGCTTTCTCTGCTTTCTCATCGAGCTCGCATTGCTTGGCTTGGCGAACTAGAGGTTTGGAGGTGAGCTTGAGCTGAAATATTTGATCCATTACCTTCTCTTCACTACCTTTCCCATTGAGAACTTTCTGCAACAATAGCAATTGCATAAGTTTCTTAATTCTATGTGTGGCCATATTTTAGAAATTTATTTATTTAAATGAGAGAGAAAAAAAATAAAGAAATGGGTGGACGAAAAAATCAAAGGGAGAGCAAGAACCTAAAGAAATATATAAAAAACAAGAACCAGAGAGGAAGGGGTAGCAAAAAGAACGCTTAATTTTATGGATGGTGAAGAATATATAAATAAAACTGTTCCTACCACTGCAGAAGAAGAAAAGAACAAAAAACCTTTTGAATTCTCCACTCTGTCTCTCTCCAACCAAAGTCTTAAGGAATATAGCCGGGAATAGGGCGTTGTACGTATTGTATTGCGGTCTAAACTTATCGTAAGATCAGGACACGAAATCGAGATGTCCAAATCCAACGGTTGATGCTCTCCCTCGTATTCGAACGATGCAGCCTTTTGCATCTCGATTTGTTATCTTGATTCAGGCTGCATCTCAATTTGTTATCTTGATTCTTGCCCTTGTTTTAAGAGAGAGATTAACATTAAAATGAGGGTTAAGTAGATGAGGATGAGAAAGTGAGATAAAGTTTTACATGTTTTCAATTTTGAAGATAGAGAGAAATAGGAATTTTATGTGGTTTCAATTTTGAAATTAAAGACAAGTTTATAAAAATGGGTTTGGACAATGAAGACTGGGGAGTAAGTGGATCGGGAAGAGAGAGAGAGACGAAGTTTACGTGGATTGGAACGTGAGATTGGGGGATGAAAAAGGAATAGTTTATATAAGTGCGAGAATCTAAAATTAAGGCACACCTCAAAATTTTTTTGGAAGATGTTTTACTTAAGGCTGAGAATTTACCCTGTTCAAATTTGAAATCCGAATTTCAGATCCTATTTGGATCTGGGTATGGATTTAGGTTTTAGATCCGAAATTCAAATCTCAATTATATTTAATTCTACATTTAGTCGTTAG
>NW_006499159.1:4872610-4893201 GCF_000471905.2 Amborella trichopoda
CATATTATATTGTGGTATATATATTACATATTTATATATTTATGTTATTAATATATTTTTTATTATAGATAATATAAATATTTATTATATTATACGTAATATATAATATAAGTAAGATGTCTTTGTGATTTGTGGACCTCAATGGTTCAAATTAACTTAAATGAATTGTAAAATTTCGGATCCAACATGGATTGGTCAATCTAAAAAACTATGGAATAGCATTATCCACCCTTTTGGCCCAAAAACGTGGATTGGCCATTCTCTGGGATTCAACTATCCATGTGTGAATGTGTTATCCAAACAAGGGCCCAATACTTGAAAAGTCTTATCCTGGAGAGTCCCATCTAGGTACACAAACAGGCCCTAAATTGACCAACTTAATCAAACTATTCCTCTAATTGGAAATAGAAGCAAGTTGTTTAGTCATGGTAAATAAATACATGGTGGTTTAAATTCCTTTGGGGCATGTTTGGATGACAACCGATTGCATGTGAGATATATGATCGGATCTAAAGTTAATGGGTGTGGTTTGCATAAAATTACGGTACATACCCAAACTTTGTCATGAGATACAATTTTTGTGTCGAAAAGTCCTATGATGGTATGATAATTTATTTTAATTAAAAAACTTAAACTCTAAAAATAGTTTAAATCAAACATATCTATAAATATATGAAAATCTTAAAAATAGACTATTTGGATAATGTGTTGCAAGATGCACTAATTTTGATACTCAATTTATACTCATACATCTTGATATCGAAATGGTCAATTAGAGGGGTCCCAACTTCAAACAAGCCTTTTACTATAGATTCTTTAGGTGCACCTTAATTCTTCATTTTATTGTTGCAACCTTATATAAACATTTTACTAAATTAATATCCTATACATAAAGTTAATAATAAATATATTATATTATCAATAATAAATAACTATTTTTAGCTATTTCTGGCAAAATAACATTTGATGTTCAAAAAGTTACTTTGAATAAAGGAAAAATAGCCTTTTACAAAGATAAACTTATATATAAACTGCCTTTAAGTTTATCTCATATAACCTTAAGATCAGTGTTTGCAAAATCAAATCAGAACGGTCAATCGGACATGGGCTCGGAATATATTTAACCGGCCTAACCAGTAAACTGGCTGATTCAACTACTCCAATCAAGCAAGTCCCGTACGATAAAAAAATATTAAAAAAATAAAAAAGGTACCAAAAAAAAATCTAGTAAAATATGAAAAGCATATAAAGAATGTGATTAAAACAAAACACACTCAAATGAAGTTGAAAATTAATGAAAAAAATAGATTTTAACTAATCAATTTGTGCCTAGGGATATTTTAAATTTTTTTTGAAAAAGATGGAAACATATAAAGTATCATTGACCAAAAAAAAAGAATTTATTCTTTACCATAATGTAAATAATATTAAAATAGTGTTAAAAGAATCGACTTGACCAACTCTTTTTTTAAAAGAAAAAGACGAAAAACTTAAGTTATATATAATATAGGCCCTTCTTTTTGTCAAATAAGTAGTAAATGGTGTATTGGGTAGTGGGTCTAATAATAAAAGATTTGTTTATCAAACTTGAAACAAGTCCTTTATTATTAAACCCACTAACCAATACACCATTTACTACTTAACCAATACACCATTTTTTGGAATTGAACATGAAATCATTGCCCATTGACAAAAAGAAGGGCCTATTATATAACTTAAGTTTTTCTTCATTTTCTTTTTAAAAAAAGAGTTGGTCATGTCGATTTTTTTAATACTATTTTAATATTCTTTACATTATGGTAAAGAATAATTTTTTTTTGGTCAATGATACTTTTATATTTTTCCATCTTTTTTATAAAATTTTAAGCACAAATCGATTCGTTAAATCCATTTCTTTTATTAATTTTCAACTTCATTTGAGTGTGTTTTGTTTTAATCACATTCTTTATATGCTTTTCATATTTTAATAGAATTTTTTTTTGGGTCTTTTTTATTTTTTAATATTTTTTTTATCATATGGGACTTGCCCGGTTAGAGCGGTTGAATCGGCCGGTTTACCGGTTAGGCCAGTTAAATCACTTCCGGGCCCATGTCCAGTTAACCGTTCCGGTTCGATTTTGCGAACACCGATGTAAAGTCTAAAATATTGGTTGATCACCAAAACTGCTCAAAACCGGAACCGCCACTGGCCGATTCCGATCTAACAAGGCGGTTACTTGTGAGATATGCCGATTTTGCGAACACTGCTTAAGATAGACACAGTCAAACAACATATAACTTGTTATCAATATTAACTTTATTGAACTAGTGAATTATTAGTGATAACTAGTACATCCAAACTGACCTGACTTTTGACTTAAAAATGGAAAAGGCTTGTCCTCCATTTCAAAGAAAACTAGCAGATGAAACTGGCTTAACTAGGTAAAATTAATTGGGTACAAATAATTAGAAAGGTGGGTTTGTTTGATTGGGAGTAAAAACTGGTCCAAACTTGAAGTTTCATAACTCATGTGAGCCAAATCAAGTTCGGGCTTCCAAGCTAGGTAAACTACCCATTAAAAGACAAAAATTTGATCATCATGCACCAAATAAAGTTGCAAAGGGAAAGAAAAAGAACTTCACTAATCAAATGAAAAATGGACTAATTTAAAGGGTTTTCTTTCTATACTCTTGACATCCCACTACCTGATAGATTGGATGCCAACTTAAACTTCATTGCTTTGTTAAAATCTTTGAAGGTCTTTTTAGATTTCCACTGTCAACCGAAGGTATTGATCAACCGAGTGGAAAAGAGGAGGAGGGGTTCGTGGGCCTACGAGCACTAGTGGGGTCCACTCTCCACACCAATTGGGCATCCCCACGTGTGCCATAGATACTTTTAAAAGCAAAACAATTTTTTAAACCCCTCTGAGAATTTTTATAATGAGTAGTAAATTTTTTATGTTGAGCAATACATTTATTTTTATTAAAAATTTATGATGTAAAAATTAAAATATGTAATATACTTTAAAAATTCATTTTTTTGACTAATAAATCTTCTAAATTATAAACAAATATAATTAAAAAAAAATTCGATCCATGGGGTCAGGAATACACAAAAATGCTTGGGCACTCTACCTATGCTAGTTCCTGTGGTCCATAATCTATCTTCTCAAACTAACGGACATAATCTACAACTAATCACAGTGACTCATGCTTGGTCTATCAAAATTGGCCAATAAATAAAAAGAACACGGACTTATTTTGTGGATTACAAATTCCCTCATGAGGAGAACTTATGTCTTACATAAATATGTAAATACCATTGCTATGATGCATAAGGCCTCTCTTTAGTACAAATATAGCAAATTTTTTATTTTCAAAAAGTCTTTTTAATAATTTTTTGGAGCTAATGTCATTATTTTCTCTTGGTAATTAACGACTTCAATTTCTTCAAAAAAACAAAATCATTTTTACATGATTCATAAAATTACTTATTGTAATTCAAATATTTTTATTAAGACAATGATAACATAAGGACATACCGATTTTTAATTAAAAAATGCTATGGTGCTAAATATATTTCTAACTAATTTAAAATTTTTCGATTTTTCAAGTCTTTGAAGTTAATTTCATTGCCTTGGTTACCAAAAAAAAAAAGATAGCAACTTTATTTCTTTTTTTTTTTAATACTTTTTAATTTTTAGTATGAATTTTTACTAGCTAACTTCTAGATAATTTGAAAATTAAAGTGTCCTAAGTAAAATATATGATATATGCTACAAAAGTAATAAATCGGCTTTACATCTCTTTGTTTATAATCGAAAATTTCAGCAGGGATACGTGATCCTTGTCTCGTTTTCGGGCATATACTCTTCGAATGGGAGCGGTAGAGAAATGGTCCGGTCAAATTGCCATTCGGGCGAGAGTTAGGCCACAAGACCCACTCTCGCTCGAATGATCGGTAGAGCCGGCTCCGAATACAGTTGAATAGTTCGTGTAGGAATTTCAAAATCGGGGTTGAAAAGGGGAGAATTTGGAAATAGAGTCAGTATGAAATAGAGTCATTGCCTTGTTATCAATAAGGGGAAGCATAACATGCCACCAATGATCTTACCGTTGACGTGATTTTGGGTGGTGGTGTGCTGGGAATTCATAAGTGACAACATTGTGAGCTCCTCTCGAGTGGAATCGGGGTCAGTTAGCACTAATGTTGACATTGCGGATACCACCGGGATGCGTATATCCTGCTGCCATCTGTCTATCTTGGAACTTTACTTTGGGTGGTGATTTCGACCGATCAGAAGTCGTCATTGCTAACAGCAACGTTTAACGATATTGTTATTGTAGTTATAGTTAATAATCGTAAAATCTTACCACATTCCAATATCAGGCAATTGACGGTTAACTCGACCAATCAAAAAGGGACATTATTGCCAATAGTGTTAACGAGGTTGCCACCTTCATCATATATAATGATGAAAAATCTTGTGTTCAGTTTGCGCATTTTGATGTCAGGCGATTGGCAGTTCAGTTGTCATTGTGCCTGCATTTCGAGGCATCTGTTGGCATGTGATTTTGGTGGCCCGAGCAACCGCCTCTTCAACTCCGCTAGGACTATCGTTGCCGAGGTTCTCAACACCACTTGTTGCATAGTTGCTTTGAAACTGGTAGTTACTTCATTCCGGCCCCCCTTAATTCAGATCTTTCCTTGCTCTTGCCCTTGCCCTTGGGGTTGTTGAGGTTGTCCTTTAGGATTCCATGCTCTTGTCGGGTGGCTTAGTTGATAGGGTATGAATCTTTAGGACTCCAGGTAGTTCAAGTCTTAAGGTGCTTATTCCCGGGGATTTTGGTTTTCGTACGGTTTTTTCGATCAAAATCGGGGTGTTTACAATTAAAATTTGAATTTTAAATGCTTAAACTTTAATTGATGCTATTATATGTTCCTCTTTTCCTGCGAGTTTTTAACATATAAAATTTGAGGTTATCTTATAGAAAATTTTCACTTCTTAAAAATAAAATCACAACTAAATTTTAAATGCTCAGAACTCTGATATTTTGACATTTGGGAAGTAAAAATAATAATATTTTTAGTTCCATTGAACATTATATAAGTATATTAACATTGTATAAATAATTATCTTATTTTTAATTTATTTTTATTTTTCATCTACCGCTCCTTGAATTTGTTTTGAAAATATATTTACTGGTTTCTTTTCTTCTTTGAATGTTTTATGTTAGAAAAAAGTTTATATAGATCCGACGCTCTAAACAATCAAATTAGAGCCCACCTCAAAAATTTCACTAGAAGAGGTTGTTTTGATGCCCAAGTATCTTCAAATTGATGATGTTGATATAAGATGCACGGACATAAGAAAAAAATGGATTTCAAGTTTTGGAAATAGTGCATCTTCTAACGCATTCTTGGACCATCAATTTTCAAGATTTTCAAGTTCTCATAGGTCTGAGTGATCTACACTATGTTCTAAGCTTTAAATTTTATAATTAAAGATGAAAATATATTTTAAGGTCATCACAAAGATATCCAATTATTGAAACCACATTTCTCGACACTATTTGAAGGTGCGCTTTACTTTGATTGTTAGAGCATCGGCTCTATACAAACCACACTCTTTATGTTATGGACCCGGTTTCTATGCGCCAACCCGCATATTGTAGAAATGCAAGCTTGGCAATAAATATGTTTTTAAAATATAATTTTATCCTAATTTTTAGAGAATATATAATCTTTAACATAGAGATCATGAATATAAATAAAAAATAAAAAATTTAAAAACTAAAAATAATAATTATATTAAGAAAACATTTGGACCGTTAGTTACACTTGTTTTTAGATGGACCACCTATTTGCATCCATCTTTATGATGGATGCTTTATACTTCTGGACCACATATTGTATAAATATGGTCCAGCGTGCATGACACATTTTTCCTTACGTTATGTTTCTCTTTTTTACTGTGTTTATACATGCAATGCCTATAAATCAAGTAGTTATCCTAAGATAATGGCCTGGGGCCTTGGCGGTAGTATTGCCAAACCCCATGGTGAGGTCTTTGAATCCATTCTTACCAAAGGGTAGGGGCCGAAATCCCCACTGACATACCACTTTTTTGGGGAAAAGGGCTAGGGTCATGATGGTAGCACGTCACACCTAAGCTACTACGTTGTGGTTTCTATTCCTACCACTAACATCACCCCACTAATACTATAAAAAAAACTAACTCTTAATCTACTTGAAAAACCATGTAGGCGCTTGCCTTCCCCACTGAATTACCCCAAAAAAGAAAAATAATAGTTATCCCAAGGGGTCGCCTCCCATTGATACAATCGTTGCATATACATGTCATGTAATGATAATTTTGACGATTTAGCCCTTACCTTCACTACTCTCCAACTGCACATAGGAGACCGGCCACCTCTTGGCTGTCCACCTTGGGCTATCTCAAACCTTAATAAGAGCTGATCTTGCAGACCCTTTACAGTTGTTTCTTATGCCCAAGATTAAAGGATTTTGACTCGACTCTCGGGCTCAAACTTCCCAATTAGCGTGAGTCAATGACATTACAAAGCATGCATATCTGGTCCTGCATGAACCATAGTTGCACTAAATACGATATCACTAGTCTCAAGGTCTTAAACCCTAAAGTATTTTCAACTTTCTCATAAGGCACATCCCTATAAAGAAATAACTTTTCCTCCTCCAGAATTTGGAAATCATTAGGGCTTTTAGATTTAAGTGAGATTGGTTTCACAATACCTAAGTGATTGTTGCAGAAATCAATGGCTGGGTGGATCCTCTTTGTTTGTACTAGGCATGTGTGGTTCCTGTAAAATTGTTTTCTAGAAATTTTTTCAATTTAGGAATTTTTCATACTAATTGGTCTTAGTGCATCTTTTCACATCAATTGACAATTAATTAATGTACAAATATTCCCATACTTACATGAGAGCATTATTTTATATGAAAATATTTTTCGAAAAACAATTTCACGCGAATCAAAAGCAGCAGCGGCATCATTTTTTTCTTGAGCTGTGCATATAGAACGTAGATGCAAACAGAGAATCTGACCGTCCAATAATAATCATGGACGGTTCAATGCAAGACTATTTGATTAAGGTAGTGGGATGGCTTATTTCTCATTTATGACGAACAGAAGCATCTAGCCATCCATTCTTAACATCGTACGAATGAGATACCTGTCTGGATCCGTATAAAAAAAAGAAGTGGGTACCATACTGTAGCAGCCTGTGGTAACATCTAACTGGGCACCAAAAACGGGTATCTTCGTCGTCTAAAAAGTTTCGGACTTCAAACTTGTGACTCTTCTTCTCTCTTCCGTCCTTATGTGACTGGTAATCATCCGAAGAAGAGGAGGAGCGAGAAATAACGAGAAAGAGAGTGAGAGAGGTAAAAAATATGCATTTCTTTGTTTGCTTTTGCTGCTGATAATTTCCTTGATATATTTCAATTCTTCACTTTTAGGGTTAAAAGATGCAGTAGGTTTGGGAAAAATTTGATGACATTTAGTTCTTGCTTGATCTTAGGTTAACCAGAAGAGAAAAGATTATCGGTTTTTTTTTCATAATTAGTACTTTTCCTTCTAATTTTTTCCTTTAAATTTGGCAACTGTAAACATGTGTCCTATTATTATGTAATTTTTAGATTCATAGGGCCTGAAATTCGAACCATACATTAACTCCAACTATTTGATGCTTGTGATTTATTTCATATCTGCTTAGATTATACTCATTTATGTGTCTAAGCTAATCTATGTGGTCACTACTGTTTCTGAATATTGTTGGTTTCTGAGTTCTTGTGTTTTGGGTTATTATATGCGTGATTTGTATAGACAGGCCTTGTATTTGTTAAACAGCAATTTTCTCATTGCTTTTGTTCCATTTCTTGTGTGGAAAAAACACCTTTTTTGCGGGGACATATTGAGTACCATACACTAGTCTTTTCTGTTTCCCAAATCTCAACCAAGGGATGTTTTTCCGCATCAACTCTATGATATATTTGTAGTTAGGGCTTTTAATGTTTCGCAAAAGTTGCTTTTTAGAGCTCTTGAAGAAGCTTAGTTACTACTGCAATATCATTGGCATGGCCTTCATAAAACCCTTTCCATAACTTGAGGTACTTCGTTTGAATTAAATTGGATTGCTTGGATACTCTGTTTGCTACTGTTTATGACATTTTCTTTGTATCTATTGTGTTCTTGGATCTCTGTGTTTTTGAAGCAATTATTGAAATAGTATTGTTCTGATTTTGCTGATTTTTAATGATCTGTTCCATGTACGTGTGTTGATATGCTACTTAAATTTCAGCTGATAGTGGTTCAACACGGGTTGTATGATGTACCTTGTAGAAATTTAATCTTGTGGTGTATTATTTGCATTATGTATTCATAATTATTACCAGTTTCCAATAGGGTTGGAGATGTGGTTATTTCATGAATCCTTGTTCGAAAAGAGTCCCATAGGATTAGAACATTTTGTTTCTCTCTATTGAAGATCTTGACTTGCATTTTCTCTCTAGAAATTGTTTTCTTGTTATATGGGCTCCTACTTAGAAACAATTTTGACATAGCTTAACAGGTTATTCAGCATCCTTGTATGCTTTGGGCACTTTCAAATATTGTATTGGTGTAGTGCAGAAGGTGTTTATCTGGGCAGAAGGACAAAGAGTTAGCCTTAGTTGATTATTCGGCAATTCTTTCTGGACTCTAAGTTTCCTTGTTCTCCTGTTTCTAGTGAGTCCTTTCTTTATTGGGTTACTTATGGTGGATGGTGACATCTTGGGTGTTATTTGTGAGAGATAACAGTCACATGCTCCATTTATGTTTCTTTTGCATATGCCTCTGTGTTTCTACACTGCTCAGTGTACCTTGATGCATATTCTCTGATATCGATGAAATATTTAGGAAATAAAACTTCATTTTTCTTTCTTGCTTGTAGTGTAGCTTGGTTTTTGAGGGACAAGCTTCAATGTTGAAATCAACAACATCCATTTTATTGATTGATGAAGAACCATATGTAAATTGGATCCAAAATAAGTATGCAAGCTCTGGGCAGCAGAGTGTCAGTTAGTAAAGTCTCAAAGAGCCTAAAATACTCTGCCTTCGAAAACCTGAAGCCCCGTCTCGTCTATGCCCATGCTTTGAACAATGGATGGGTGTTCTTTTATGGTTAGCATCATGTTTTCCTGCATAACCAGCTTACAAAGAAACTCTGTAAATCAGAATTAACATTTTGTGTGTTCATAGTGCCTAAGGTACCTAGTGACTTGGTCACCAACCATTGTATACTCACAAAGGACCATGATCCATTGTGTCTCATCTGATTTAAGGAAGGTTGTATTCGGATAGTTAATATTATGGAGAGCTGCCTTACTATTACTTGGAAAAGCATATGAGATGCATAGGCATTACTAGATACAATGCAAGCCCTGGATCATTAGAAACCTTGAGGCCACCAATGTTTCCTATGTTTGGTGCTTCATCTATTGTTCTATGATTATCCTCCCCTTTCAAACTCTGAAGCGCTCTTCCTCCCCCTGGCTGGCATGGATATCCTAACTTGATCAGCTAATAGCTCTGACGGATTCTCGGTTTCCTCTTTCTACCAGTCCTCACTTCCCGCCAATCAAGCCCTTCATCTCTTACAAGGCCTGTCTCACTCCAGTCCCATTGAAGATTCAAGCCTTCATTTGGATTGCCCTGCTTACAAGAGTCTATACTATATATGAGATCCACCGAAGGGTCATCCAGATTCTGACAGATGTGTATTGTGCAAGTAGGGGGAGGAATCCAATGACCACCTCCTTCTGCACTATCCTCTCCCCACCAAACTTTCGGCCATACTCTAGTAGTTCAACCCATGCTGGTCACTTTGGGGGCCACACAAAAGCTCAGTCTTACTTCTCACCACCATACCGCTCAAAGGGCTCTTCCTATGGAGAGCTTCAATTATGGCCTTACTATGGACAATTTGTCGGGAAAGGGATAACCAGACATTTTAATGGTAAGGAAGCCTCCATCCGAGTTATCCAATCTGCATCAATTCCACCACCATTTTTTCGGCTATTTAACAAAGTTCCAACTTGTTCTCCTGTGCACACTTCCCTGCCAATTAGAAGAGAGTTATTAACCACCTCCCCAGGCCCATTATTACAAGATCCAGCCTTTGGTGCCCTCTGGAGCCTGGCTGTATGAAAATTATCATCGAAGATTGCCCCCTGGCAATCCTGGAAGCTCAGGACATAGCGGCATCTTCAGAGAATACCCTGGTAATAACCTATTGACTTTCTCTTGCTACATGTCTCATGGATTCTACAGCAGCTGAAACTGTTGCGGTAGTAGAAAGCCTTAAGAGGCTGGAACCTTCTTGGAATTTCCCCACCCTCATCCTTGAAGGGACTCTAAGAACATTAGCAATGGGCTTTACCAACCAAGCCATATCGGTGGAGTACTCAACCACCTTTATGACTAGGTATCCTTCCTCTGCAGGGAATCTTCGATTGATATTCACCCATACAGCCAGGGAGGCAAACCACATAGTGATGACTGGCAAAGCGAGGGGCAGCAGGGTTTCCCCAGGGCCCTAGTAGCATCTATATAGACACCACACTAACAGCAGTTCCCCAGCCGCCTTATGGGTGCCGCAAGCATCCTGTGAGCTCACCTTCTTACTTCTCTCCTCTCTATCTCCTCCTCTTGGACCTCTATCTGCCTCTCACAGCTCTCTATCTTTGTCTCATCTCTTCTTTCACTACCTCTTCTGTCGTAGTGGGTTTCCTGTCTCTTAATGCACTGTATATAGCATTCGGTTTGCGGGCTGCCCCATTTTATGAAATGTACACATACACTTTATTGATGTACTATTACAGTTGACTATTTCCAAAAAAAAAAAAGCATTATTTGATGATGTGTGTGCATTCTAAACATGTTAATCTTTATTTGATATGCCTTTAAAATATTTTAGAACACTAGTTGTAAAAACTAGTGATTAGTTGTTGAGTTGTATATTTTGTAATATTTCTCACACATGTCGTCCTAATATTTTTTTTATCAAAAAACAATTGCCCTAGTATTTCATTTCAAACTTTTTGAGAAGTGGTAGAATAAAGTATTTTGTCTTATTGTTATGACTAGTTTATTACCAAGGACCAAATTTTCATCTCCATGGGAGGTGTGTGTATTTGCAATCACTTGGGTTCGGAGCTTGATGTAACTTCTACATGTGCACTTCCCTATACATATTCAAAATGTGTATTCTCATATCCAAAGCTATTATAATTACTGATGCACTTAAACTAATTGTTTGACAATTACAAATTATTGTTTGAAATAAATTGGAAGTTTGCATATTTGATTGTATGCATGAATGTGACTACTTGTGAATTTATTACTTTGGATATTCATGCATATATTTGAACATTATTGAAGGTTATCATGGAATTGCATATACTGGTCTAAGAGGCTATTGATCAAGAATGAGGTGACACCTTGAGAGTTGATAAGTATGTCAACTTATTGATATGTCATTTGAAGGGCCTTATGAGACACTGTATAATAAAGGTGGTGACCATTGTTAAAGAATGCCTTATGGAATTTAGTTTGGGATTGTTGTATCTTTGTATAGCTTCCATTACTCTCACTCACCTTGTTTTTTGGTTTATAACATGGGAAACATCCGTGTCTTTTTAGGATTTCTAGTTTCTTGGGCCTGAACTGTATCTTTTATGGCTAAGGCATCGCATATGCTTTACCTAGGCTCACCAAGGTTGCTGCACACTGTTAAGTATCTTGGTATAACATTACTTAGATTAGGTGGCTTGCCATTAATCATGCTCCTTTGTGAGTATATACTGGCAGTTGGAAGAGTCATTAAATTCCTTCGGCACACTTTCATAATGCCAAGTTGCTAACTTTATCTTATAAAGTTTCTTGGAGATCTTATCATTCAGGGAACCAAAATACTCACACTTGTGAGGCAAAATACTCACACTTGTGAGGCTTTTGTGCTTTCAGATTGATGCCCATCAGCATGCAGGGTTTGGAATGCGTGTATGTGTGGTGTCATAACCATATGTATGCATTGCCTGTTCCTGTATGTGCTCGATAGCATGCATCTATGCTTATGGGTGGGAATGTATATTGTGTGTGTGGTATTTTGTGTGCATGCACTTCCTCATGTTGGGTTTCACTTTTGTTGCATTTCTGTCTCAAGTTTATGTTCAAATTGTCCTTTGTCTGTATTTTTTTTGTGGATTTGTTTGTATGATTTAGCCCTCTTTGTTTTGTATCTGTTGAGTGTAGGGGGAACGGTAAGGTTTGCAAGCTTGTATTTATACTTTTATAGTTTTATACAAATAATTATGTTGTACGTGTCATTTCTCAACTGTGAAAACACAATCCATTGTAGAGATGAATGCTTTGCAAAGTTTTCATTTTTGCTTAATGTACACACTATTGGCTATTGCCTATTGTGGTTCCATGAATTGTAGTAGTTCTAAATTGTTTTTTCGCTTTGTAATTAGTTAATTACTGTTTCGGGTCTGTTTATAAAAGCATGTCATCACATGTCAGTGATTTTTGTGGCAGTCTTTGGGCACAATTATTCCTCGAATAGTTTTCTCTAGAAATTTACTGCTCCCGGGCCATTATTAGCTAGAACAATCATTACACATTAATTGTGCAGTTTGATATTCATGTTTATCTCGTAAATTTTATTCATTACTATCACATTTAATGTGTCTGAATTTTGTTCATTTGCAACTCCTTTCAGTAGCTCAGAAAACGACTTGCAGGAAAGCTTCTAAAACTATCATTTGGATGGTTTCTGTTTTCCCCTTGTTTGATGGCGGATTGGATGTCATGAGGCTCATTTTTTATATCCTTTTCTGTTGGAAGTTGGACCTGGTTAATTTTAAGGCTTCCCTCTAGTTGTAAAAGAACAGCCTCAATACTTCTAATTGATGAACCTAGCATTTAGATATCTGCTATATTCTCAAATTTTCATGCCAATCATTTGCAGCTAGCTGAGTATAATCCTCCACATCTGTTTTATAGCTTCACTTGCACTGAAATATTGTCTGTCTTGGGTGTTTTCTGCTGTGATTTTGCCATATGATATGGGCTTTCTACTTGATTTCGTAATTGCTTTCGGATGTTTTTCAGTTATAGTATAACTCCATTAATCATGTGAGGTGTACCTGTTGTATCCATGATAACTATTAAAATAAAATAAAAAATCTCTTTTATAAGCCTATTCACTTTTCTATCTTGTATTGCGGTAGACATTTAATAAGGATCATATTTATAGCCTACGTTCTGCTTCAGAAGTCAATACAATATGCTTCTCTCTTCCTTCCACAAAAACCTTAAGAAAATTAATCTTGTAGTGTATGATATTTTCTAGTGACTTCAGCTACCTTCTGGTGGTGTCCATTGCCCTTTTATTTCTTAATTGGATTAAATCTATTTTGGCTTTCGTTGATTAATTCTGATTTCCTTATAGGATTCATAGTACGACTCATTTAGTTGGGTGTTAAAGATGGATGCTCTAGATTCAGTTGTTGATCCCTTGAGGGACTTTGCTAAAGACAGTGTTCGCCTAGTTAAGAGATGCCACAAACCTGACCGCAAAGGTACAATTCACCACAAAAATTCAAGTAATGAAGAATAAATATTGATTGTTAGAAATATGGTTTCGGTGTATTTTCTTTCTCAGTTTACGAATCATTTTCGTATTCCTTCCCTTCTTTATTGTTTTTTTTCTATCTGCTTATGTTCTATAATCTGGTGCAGAATTCACAAAGGTTGCCTTCAGGACTGCAATTGGGTTTGTCGTCATGGGATTTGTTGGTTTCTTTGTGAAGCTTATATTCATCCCTATCAACAACATCATTGTTGGATCTGTTTAGGTACGATTTTCTTCCTCTTGCATTTATTTTACTAGCTAATAGCACGTGTGTTGCTCTAGTTGAGAAATTAGATGAAATCTAATGTTTAAAATATTTAATCTAAATGAAACATATATATATATATATATATACACTTTTACCTTGTTATTTTTAATTTATTTCTATAATTTTTTAGTTCTCATATTGAAATTTTATTTTTTCCAAAATTAAAGTTATCATTTAAGAATTTTTGGGACCGATTCTCAAACCAGGGAATCAATCCGGTTTGCCTATTCGGACCAGATTTTCGGAAGCCGGGTAGACCCAGACGATCTGATTTTTGAAACACTGCTATAAAGCAACTTAGTTATGCATCATTTGACAAATTAAGCGTTTGCTATTTCTTATGATATATTGGCTTGGATGTGCACAAGGTTGTTTATGCAATGGCATAATTATGGTGGATAGTTGGTGTATTGCATGGTTTTTCGATGTGCCTATAATCGTGAATTTATTTTCTTTATCCTTCTGGAGGGTATAATGATGATTTTGATTGGTTTTTTTTGCTGTGGGAGCAGCCATTTACAGTTTCAAATTACAGAAACGTGGCCGGCTTTGAAGATGCCTAATGATGCAATGCATGATTTGAGTAGCGCATCTACATGGGTGATGAGATGTATGGAGATGACGTTGTTGGGTTTCTGAACTAGGTCCCCTCTTCTTATTCTGAAGCGGTTTTCGGAGTTGGTTTACATGTTTCTGGGACTTTCGTGTGAGGATGATTTGTTCTATTATGGGATTGTTTTTTGGGTACGGTTTGTATAGAGCCTAGGCTCTAAACAATTCAATTAGAGCCTACCTTCAAATAGTATAAAAAAAATGTGGTTTCTATATTGGAAATCCTTGTGATAGGCTTAAGATATGTTTTCATATTTATTTATACAGTTTAAAGCTTCAAAAATTTTGTAGATCGACAGAACTACGAAAACTTGAAAATCTTGAAAATTGACTGTCCAAAAATGTGTTACAAAATACACTATTTTCAAAACTTGAAATATATTTTTTTTCTCATGTCCATATTTCTTGATGTCAAGATGATCAACATCAAAACATCTTCTAGTGAAATTTTTGAGGTAAGCTCAAATTTGATTAGTTAGAGCCACGGCTTTATATAAACTCTTCTTTTTTTTGTTTAGGGTGAAGTATGTATAGAGCCAAGGTTCTAAACAATCAAAGTAGAGCGTACCTTCAAATACTGTCGAGAAATATGGTTTCAATACTGAAAATATTTGTGATAGAAAAAATAGTGTAGATCGAGTAGATCTATGAAAATTTGAAAATTGACGGTCCAAAAATGCATTACAAGATGTACTATTTTCAAAACTTGAAATTCATTTTTTTCTCATGTTCATGCATCTTCATGTGGAGATGATCAATTTGAAGATATTTGGGCATGAAAACATTCTTTTAGGTAGGCTCTAATTTGATTGTCTAATGCCTTGATTCTATATAAACTTTTTCTCTTTTTTTAGAGAAATTAATTCAATATACAAAATAAAGTACCGGAAGTTTAGAACATCTACCAAAATTGTGGTGTGAGTGGCTTTCCATGGGATATGGGCCTCAAAACGATTTTCTAGATCTTCTATGTCAAGGGTCTCTCTCACTCTCTTTCCATTTGGATGACTTTCTAGATCCATTTTGTCGAGCATGATCATTGAGATTGGATTTGAGCGACTGGTCTGATCGATTAGACTGTCAAATTGTATTTTGGTTGGCTTGATCAAAAGTAAAAGTTGGATTTAGTTAAGAGATTATATATAATTAGACCATTTACTTATTGTACAAGATCACAATTGCTTATAACCATCTGATATCCAAATTGATAGCTTGAGTGTGTTATGAAGTTCGAAAAAATTTCATTTGTAATTTTGTGCTTAATCTATGGAATAAATGCAACCGTTTTGTATAAAAAGTAAATGGATTCATTGAATATCAATTAATGTTTGATTAGTATTGAGAAGTCAAAATTACTAGTTTTGATTGACTCGACCTGTGAAATAGAGGGGTAAAATTTTTATTAGCACATTTTATATTTTATATAATTTTTATTTTTATTCTCTTTAATATTCAGTGCACTCAATTCGATCGGTAATCAGTTTGGTTTTAATTGGATCAGACGGATTTTTAGCAAAGTCAGTCATAATAACACGCGGTCTCTCGTGGGTAGTAGGTGGTTTAGGTCTCATTTCTTTGCATTCATGTTCTTCATGAGTGCATTCGAACTATTGTCGAATCATGTCTATTCATTGATCAGGCCGTATTGGATTGCATTGGATGTGAAATTGGGTACATGACATCTTCTCATTGGGGCGCAACTATAAAAAAATATTAAAAATAATTTTTTGATAAAATATAATGACCAAAATACTCCTTAAAACTTTTAGGGGTATTTTGGTCATTTTATTTTATTAGAAATATTTTTTTATATTTTTATCTAGTGTGAGTTTAATAGAGGATTGGACGTCCAAAATTTTAGTATCAAAATAGTTTATAGAAAAAACGTTAAAAATAAAATAGTGTAAGATGTGACATTGTGATTGGGGCAATCTTAGCCCTCCATTCAGAATCGAGGGTAGGATAAAGGGAAATATATAAGTTTTATGCTGTAGGAGAAGCATAGAAAGCTTGCCCCCAAGTTATAAAATTATTGTTCAAACCTTTACTATAGGATTGAAGTTAAGTACATCACAATGCAAAGACCCGAATATGTGTGGTCCATCCAAAATATTGTTGCATATATCAATGAAATAAAAAAAATACAAAATAAAAATACAAAAGTAATCAAACTTCTCTAGATATAAAGAAAATAACAAAATGTTAAAGAAAATTTGAAGCTCACATTGAATTCCTAGCTACCCAGATCTTTAGTATCATTGAATCTCTCTCTTGTTGTTTACAAGGATGACATGGCTTTAAAGAAAAAAAGGATTTTTCATTGAATTTTGAGACTTATAATTGTTTTGATATATTTTTTTTTTTAGGAAATATAGTGCTTGTATCTTTTCATACACGTTTTTAAAGGAACATATAAGTAAAAACTTTTATGGAACCTTTTGTTCAATTAAGATTCTTAATTTTACTCCCACTATTAGCGTGCTTATTTTTAAACCACAATTCAATAATATTAAATTAATGAAGAAATAAAGTTATAAAGAAGGAATTTTTTTTTTGAATTTTTTTAAAAAGATAAAATGCAGGTTTATATTGGTTTCATTAAAAAAAAACGTGATATTTTTTTAAGATCTTTTAAAAAACTTGAAGTCTTAAATATTTCAAAAAATCATATTTTTTTAAAATAAAATCATGTTTTACGCCGAGACTCACCAACTATGGGTACAACCATTCTACAAGTTATTTACCCCGTTTCCTTTTGAAGCAGGCTCATGCGGGAGCAAAAATTTACAAAAACTCCCTCGGGAAGGAGATTTCCCAATAAGGAATTTTTTTTTATCCTAGAGTTTTGATTCCATTTGAAAATTCTCCTACGAGTTTTTCAAAAATAGGAAAATATCTCTTCAAATCTTATTTTTATATTTCATTTCTCTATAGATTAAAGATTTTAAAACCAAAAAATATCTCTTTAGACTTCATTTTTTGATATAATTAAATATTCAAAACCTATCGAAAGGCATAGATATTCCGTCTATTGTATTTTTTAACCCCTGACCAACTCTCATCCATTTTTTTAGCCGAATAAAATTTTTAAAAAATGCCATTTCTAAACCTCTTGTATCTGCACGGGGTTCTCTCCCCTTATGAATCTCCCAAACCCTCTCTCTCTTTCCATATTTTTCCCGACTCTTTCTCTCTCAGTCTCTCTCCCCACATTGCTTATTCTCTCTCTCCCCGTGCTTCCCGAAATGCATCATTTTTAAACCATATGGATTTGGTCGAATTCATTCAACAATTGTTCATCAACTTTGTGTTGATAGAGCTTATTGTAGTTGAAGGCGCTCGATTTCTCGTCGCCATGAACTAGAAATGGAGACCAATAGATAGAGATTGCGAGGTTATAGAAATTGAAGAGCCATCTCCTGAATTTCTTTTTGTGTCACTGTATAGGAGTTCTGGTGATGGAGAAAATGAAGAGAGGAGACATATGTGGAGACTCAAGCTGGTTCCTCGCCATCAAATCTTCTGAAATAGAGAGAGAAAGAGAGGGATTGAATTTGGGGAGGGGGCAGCCATGAGAGGGAAGTCATTTCCAGTGTCGATAACCCGTATCAGGACGGCCAATGGCCATATTGTTCTGGTTTTCTTTAATGGTGGAGCACGTGGTTCCATTTTAGAGATGGGGAGAGGGGTTAGCTACCCATTTTCCTGGGAAGATATCACATGATGGTGTATCTACCTCTGTAACAAGAGATTTTTGGAAAATGTGGAGAGAGAGAGAGAGAGCTAGAGAGAGAAAGATAGCTAGAGAGAGAAAGTGACATACCTTTGTTGGGGTGTGGTGAAAGAGTGAGATACATATGGGGGGAGAGAGAAAAAGAGTTGAGGAGCACAGGGAGAGAGAAAGAATGGGGAAATAGGAAAAAGAGAGAGGGGTTTGGGAGATTCACGGGAGAGAGTTGGAGAAAAGAGAAAGTTGGTCTAAAAAATGATATTTTTTTAAAATTGTTTTGGCTATGGGTAAAAAGGAGTAAAGCTCTAATAGAAGATATTATTGCTAAAATTTCTGACTCGATAAATAGATTTTGAAACTTTGGATCCACATAAAAAATGAAATTTAAAAATAGTACGTCATATTTTCGTTTTAATATAAAAATAGCATTGAATAATAAGCACTTAGATATGTCCGTCTCAAAGTCGCATCTATGTACAACCATGGGCTAATTTAAAGTGTATAGGTAAGTGTGCGTGGATGCATTTTTGAGTTTTTTTCAAATGAGTTAGCTTTTTATGCTTTCTCTAACGCATAAAACTTATATACTTCCTTTTATCCAACTATATATTTTGAATGGAGGGTTAAGATTGCCTCAATCACAATGTTACGTCTCTATATTATTTTATGTTTAACTTTTTTTCTATAAACTATTTTGACACTAAATTTTTGACATCCATTCTTCTATTAAACTTGCACTAGCAAAAATATAATAAAAATATTTTCGATAAAATAAAATGATCAAAATACCTCCAAAAGCTTTAAGGGTATTTTGGTTATTATATTTTATCGAAAAAATATTTTTAATATTTTTTATAGGTACGCTTCAATGAAAAGATGACAACGTACCAAAATTTCATATCCATATAATTTGTATAAAAAAACTAAAAATAAAATAATTTAAGAGATCTAATATCAAAAAGTGGATGACTCCCTTGATCAAAATTGAATGGCTTAATACTAGGGGAGGATAAAACTTCTACCCTAAAGAACTATAGAAACCTTTTCCTTTTCAAATTGATCAGCACATTAAATCAGCTTTTGCGAGAGGGAGCAAATATGCAATTTGGTCCTACGAGCATGTAATCTTTTCACTTTTATCATGTGAAACTTCTCGAGAAAGCCGTACTACCAGTTTTCAAAAGTTCACCGATCGAATGGTAAAATGGGCGTCTTAACCCCTCCCTAGAAAGCGTGTTCTGGACCACATGACGTGGCTCAAAGACCGTATTAAGCCCGGCTGGACTTAGCTAGGGCCATGCCTGGTCAAAGCCAAGCTTGGCTAGGACCAGTACTATACAGACTAGGGCCAGGCAAGAGCCTAGACCCGGACCCTTACCAGCCCTTGAGAGTCACTAGTTGGTCTCGTTTTTGCCCCAAATTGAACGGATAGGTTTGAGTTGAACCAGGCGATTCCGCCGCATAAATTGGGAAACATTAGATTAAGGGAGAAATCAGATTAATTTTCCGATGTGTTTATATCTGGGCTCGTTTCCTGGGAGAATAGCTTATAACTTTGGCTCAATGCTCTCTCAAAAATACTTTGCCTTGATGGTTTTTTAGCTGATCTACAAGAACTATAGCAAATTATCTTTTGGATCTAAAAACTTGTTCGAAGAAATCAAGAGATAAAGAATGCAAGGTTTCTTTTTAAATGATTGATTTAACAAATGTGCTTGTTTAATAAAACACTTTTTTTAAAAAAGATCAGGTTAATTGTGTGTATGTGTATATATACGGATTGCCTACAATGAGATCATTTATCTTGGTACTAGAAGGTCAATGTGAAATCTAACAACTTGGATGTGTCACAAAATTTAAGAAAAAAATCTTTTGAACTTTGAGCTTGGTCAATAGAATAAATACAGCCACACAATTTCACATCTAATGGTCAAGATTAATTGTGACTGCCTTGTACTAAAGGTAAATTATCATATTATACATTTTTTCTTACACACACATATGCATATGGGTTACGTTATATGACCATCAATGATCAAGATTAATTGTTACTTTCTAGTATCAAAGGTAAATAGTCACATTATATATATAGTAATGATCCTATAGGACCTCCCCCACCCATGTGGACCTCAAAGGAACATCACTAAAGTTGGCACGGATCTCTAAAAAAGTTATCACATCGGTGTGGGACTTGACTTTTCTATAATTCCATGCCAAATTTAATGGTGATCCTTTCAAGTCTTAAACACATGGGTGCAAGAGGGTCCCATAGGATCAATT
>NW_006499159.1:4898656-4914003 GCF_000471905.2 Amborella trichopoda
AAAAATAATTTTTTGATAAAATATAATGATCAAAATACCCCTTGAAATTTTCAGGGGTATTTCGATTATTTTATTTTATTGAAAATATTTTTTGCTAGTGTGAGTTTAATAGAGGATTGGACGTCCAAAATTTGGTGTAAAAATAATTTATAGAAAAAAAAATAACAAATAAAATAGTGTAGAGACGTGACATTGTGATTGGGGCAAGCTTAGCCCTTCATTCAGAATAGACGGTTGGATAAGGAGAAGTATAAAACTTTGGGAAAAGATGGGATTAGCCCACTAGCTTATATAAACATATGAGCCCAATGGCCCAGATTGAATCTGGGCCGATCTGACGATTACAATGTCCGATAGTGTTTGAATTTTATTTTATTTTCTATAAATTCAAAGCACTTGAAATTTTAGGTGTGTGTTCTTCTCATCAAGGCGCACCAAATAAAAATATAAAAAAATTTATTTGTGAAAATAATATCCAAAATACCCCCGAAACAGTTTGGGGGTATTTTGGCCAATTTATTTTATATAAAATATTTTTTTGATATTTTTCGAAGATTCACTTATTTTTTTATGAACACACGCCTAAACTTTCAAATGATTTGGATTTATAGAAAAAAAATTAAAATTCAAATACTACCAAACATTTGTGATCGTCAGATCGGCTCAGATTCAATTTAAACCGTTGGGCTCATATGTTCATATAAACCAGTGAGCTAATCCTATCTTTTCGCTATAAGTTTTATGCTATAGGGGAAGCATAGAAAGCTTGCCCATAAGTTATAGCTATCAAAAGTTAAATTTGACTACTTAAGATTTGTCTGGTGAAGGGGCTGGGATTGTAGTTGTAACAACCTCATACTTCATTTGCACGTTGTGTTTTCATTCTCACCTACGCCTTCAAATAACCATTACAAAAAGATGTAGGAGTATGTATTCTCCATTGAATTACCAAAAAAAAAAACGGTGTTATAAAGTCTAAAACAGTTCCTTTTAGACTTTAAACCAAGTCAATGAACACTCCAAGCCACCTGATTTTGCATCCAATAACGATGAACTCTAACTTCTTTGTATTGAATAGTTTTAGTTTATAAACTTTCCCATTATATTACTAAAGAAAAACGAAATTCCCGCTTATCATAATACACATGGACATGGTATATATAAAGCCTGGGCTTTACGAAGAAAGTAAAACCCATAGTCCCTTCAGAAAGCCTAAAAATATATTAACTCCTTACCGTAGTATTTGAAGCACAAGACATCACGTTGGTTTGGTAGAAATGTGCTTTCTTGTTATACTTCAGTGAAATGATTTCCTGCTCCATGGAGCATACCATCCATTTGTCCCCATCGAGTAAAAATGAAAACAAGAGTGTTTTTAGGATTCAAAATTCTTGTGAGGTAACCTCTTGAATGTTGCCAGTAACCTTAAAAAGAATTATTCAAAAGTGCATTGTCTTGGAAAGAATAATGTATCAAGATTAAACATAAACCATCCAGTTTTTCTAAGGCAAGACTTAAGTGTGGAAGAACTTTAAAATTCGTTTTTTTTTTTTTTTGTTAAATAAACATCTAGTCAATTCTGAGTTTTTTTTCAATACACCTTGTTAGTGTATATGTGAATTCTAGACGGTTCATCATAAATCTCGTCCTCTCGAATAAAGGCCCTCACTCTAGGAAGAGGAAGCTCACTAGAAGAGTTTGTTGGGTGAGACCATCTTGTGGATGGCTCAAATTTAATTTTGATGGTAGCCTTAAAGCTCATGACTCTGATGGTGTGGTTATTTGGAATTATCAAGGTAGGTCCCATATTTCTGAAATCAATGAGATTGAACCAAGGGCTCTAAAAGAAGGGGTCATCAAACTGCATCCAAACCTTGAGAGAATCATTGTTGAGGGGGACTCAACAAACGTTATATCCTAGTGCAGATGTCCAAACTCGGTGCCTTGGGCCTTAATCTCTACTATGGACTCCTTTGTCTCGGGTCTGCACAGCAAGGAGGTGGTCTTCAACCAAGTCTTCCACAAGCATAATATGGAGGCTGATCATCTTGCCAAAGAGGGAGCTATGTTGTAACTGCTTTGTTCTCTTTTTTTGTTTTTCCTTGTTTTCCTTGGCAAGAGGGAGCTATGTTGTAACTGCTTTTTTCTCTTTTTTGTTTTTCCTTGTTTTCCTTGGCAAGAGGGAGCCATGTTGTTACTGCTTTTGTCTCTTTTTTGTTTTTCCTTGTTTTCCTTCTTTGTTTCTCTGTATCTTTTCATTTACTCAATGAAACTAACCACTTCAAAAACAAAAGGTGTTTTAACTGAAATTGTATTTTTACATGACCACTTCAAAAACAAAAGGCGTTTTAACTGAAATTGTATTTTGACCTTTTTACCCTTCCCTCTTCCCATTCGAACTACCCATCTATCCCCCTTCTTTTTCCCCTATTGTCATCTCATATCTCTTTCCCCCAATGACCTCTCTCTCTCTTGAGTAGAGGCATCAAAGGGAATGAATGCTATTTATCTCTCTTCCCATTAAAACCCTAATCTTTCCCTCTCCTTCCTTTTTCTTTCTAGCACTTTCGCCCCTTCAACTTCAAAGGTTGCTGTCTTGAAACTGGAGTAATGAAATTTTAGGGAAAATATTTGTAGTAAGCTGCATTAGATACAGGGTGGAGTTTAATTAGATACAGGGTGGAGTTTATGTAAGGTTGCAACTTTAAACAATCCAATTAAGGCGTACCTTAAAATCTTATTCTAACATGTAATTTTGTTGTAAAAAATACTTAGTACTATCTTAAAATCTATTTTCATACCTAATTAAAAAATTTTAAATTTAAAAAATGATTAAAATCAAGTAGATCTATAAATATATAAAAATCTTGAAAATGGATGGTCTAGATAATGTGTTACAAGATGCATTATTTTGGGTACTCAACAACATTTTTTTTCATATTCATGCATCTCCATGTCGAATGATCCATTAGAGGGTATTTTCAATATTAAAACAACATTTCCGATAGATTTTTGAGGTGCATGTGATTCTACAATTTAAGGTTGCAACCTTATATGAACTTTTCCCTTACATAAATGAATGATAGAGATGCTTAGTCAAGGAAGAGGAATCAACAGAAAAAAAGGAAATACAACACAAAATTGCAGGGCTTGAGTTTTCGCTTTCATTGATGGTGCAGAGCAAGGGAGGGAAAACTAAAGGTCGACTGGGTAGTCTCCCAACCAACAAATACTTAAAAAGAATGCGCAAGATGATGCTAAGAAAAAACCAGCATGTGCGAAAAAAATGATACAACACCTAAGCTCTTTAGCGGTTGAAGATGGTGAGGAAGAGGGAGAAAGGTTAAGATTCAAGAAGAGGGCAGATCATCTCTTTAGCGGATACATGTGTGGGTTTTGTACGAAAAGATAGTATGGGTTTTTCCACATAGCTTTAGCTTCAGGGAGCAATACATGGTTTTTAATATTGTTTTGCAGAGATATTGCAAGAGGGGGAATATGTTTGGTTTTGAAAAGCGAGCTCTGTGTCTGAGAGAAGCGAGAAAAAAGAGGTAATGATGGGTTTTTTATTTACAGTTAAGTGCAGGAGCGTGAGAAAAGGGCAAAGGCCACAGGCCACAGGCCACAGGCCAAAGGAATTTTTCGGAGACCCGGCTCCTAGGCCGCCGAGCCCACTTAGGTAGAAATGCAAGCCTCTTAATAAATCTATTTTTGAGATAGATTTTAAGACTTAGTCCGTAAGGATATGTAATCTCTATTATGGAAATTATTGAAAAGATGAATAAATTTTAAAAACTAGAAATAATAGTTCTAAAAAGAAAACATTTGGACTTAGTTTCCATTGTTTTAGATGGAATACCTACTTGGATACTTTACACTTTCTAGACCACATATGTAGAAAAGTGGTCCAACCGGCATGAAACAATTTTCCATTTTCAAAAGAAAGGATACGGAATGTTTTATACACATAACATGGTGTATTGAAAATTGATAGGATCATTCCCCCATCAAAAATATTCGTCGCCCACAAAAAAAAAAAAAGCCAAATGATACTCAGGAGTATATTGTTCATCATTTACTCTCACAGGTAAAACACACCAAGCATTAGTTTTAGGACCCCAAATATTGGGAATATAACTTCTTTAATTCATAGATCATCCTCAATAAAAATAAAACTAAAAGGATAAAGAGAAAAAAAATGTAATCGAACCATCTATCTTAGAAAAAAAATATATCTCAAGATTAAATAGAAATCATCTTTTAGAAGGTGAGAACTTTGTATTAGAAAACTCAAAGTTCTAACTATTTTGTTTTTTAGAATAATCATCTAGTGGTATGGTTACCAAATTTTCAGATCGAAAAACTCTTCGCAAATAGGTCATCTAATTGAGGGAGTAAAAATAAACTATGCGCCCAAAAGAGCATAAGATACGTGTTAAAAAGAAAAAGAGTGCGGCTTCACTTTCTTCTCAAGAGCCTAATTCTCGTCTTGAGTTTTTAACCTTTTTTTATCACTATAATATAAGTGTGGTGTGTACATAGACAGGTTTTAAACAATCAAAGTAAAACGCACTTTCAAGTAGTGTCCGATAAATGTGGTTTCAATACTGAAAATCTTTATGAATTGTGATAGCTTTAAAATATATTTTTTGTTTTTAATAATAAAATTTAAACCTTAAAAAATGATGTAGATCGATAACATATATAAAAACTTAAAAATATAATCAATTTGAGCATATTTGTCCTTCAAAACCACCGCTTCTAATAAATTTTTTGATATAAGCTTTAATTTGATTGTTTAAAGCCTTGGATCGGTATGAACTTTTTTTTCAAAATATAACAAAATGTTATTGCTGTGCGCACCACGTGCCCTCTAATTACTTCTCATCCTATCTATTTATACTTTCTCCATGGAGGCATGCGCCCTCCATGATTACGGAGAGAGAACATTTGCGCCTCTCTTTCTCTCTCTCATGATTATAGAGAGACCTTATCCCCCCACCCTCACTACTTTTTATGTACTCCCATGATTTTTTAGCCGAAGCACATGACTAAGGAATTATATTTGGGCACGGTTGCTATGCGGCCAGCCCGAATATGTTTTTTAAATATAATTTGATTTTAATATTTAAAGGATATATAATCTTTTATATGAAGATCGTGAATATGAAAAAAATTAAAAAAATTAAAAATTAACAATAATAATTATATTAAAAAACCATTTGGATTATAAGTTACACTTGTTTTTAAATGGACAAACTATTTGCATTCATTTTTAAAATGGATGCTTTATACCTCTATACCTTTATCTAGACCTTCTATCTTACCTTAAAATTAAGTGTTCATATATCCTCCAAAGGTATAGAGTGCCAATGGAGGCTTTATCCACATGTAGTGGCACTAAATATAAGAGTGCCGCTAAAGACCGTTAGCGTATGAGTTCCAATAGAATGTTTTATCTAGACTATTTATTTTACCATAAAAATAAATGTTCATATATCCATAAGATTTGCATCATTTTTTTGCCTTCAAATTCTATTGTTAATGTTGGAAATTGATTTTAAAGCCATATTTTCATAGCCAAAAGTACTTTTTGGATATAGATTTGGGGTGAGGCTTTATTTTGTTTTCATAAAGCTAAGCCTTATCGTTCTTATTATTATGTTATACTTCACCCCCAAATGATTTCTTGCTCCCATGTAGTATACTATCCATTTGTACCGTCGAGTAATACCGAAGCGGATAATATTTTTAGGATTCTAAATTTTAGAGATGGAACCTCTTGAAAATTGCCACCAATCTTGAAAAAAAGAAAAATGGATTGATAGGGTAGCAGTCCTATCAAAATAAGTAAAGCCTCACCTCATAAAATCATGAAAATTTGCAATTGAATCATAGAAAAACTTTTACATCTCCACTTTGAACATTATAGTTGGTAAAAAATATTTAAAATTTAAATATATAAAAATAGTGTATATTGTGACAAATTATGTAGACAGTTCATTTTGCCCTCAAAATCAGTGTTCGGAGATCAATGCTATATTTTGAGTTTCAAATTTTATTGCCGGTCTTGAATATTGATTTTAGAGCCGAATGAGAATTTGAGGTGAGCCTAGAAACTTCATCCTTTTTTTGAAAGTAAACATCCACTAAGTCCCAAATTTTCACAAAACAAAATTATTCTCAGCATGCTCCCCCAGGACCATCCTAAAGTCACCATGTGAAAACCATTTTTTTGGGGTTAAATTGGAGGTGCAGATTCACTTTCTTTCGTAAGGCCTAGGCCTCATCTCAGCCCTTCTCGATCACCATAATATTGCAACATGGGCTGCTAACGATAATGGATGTGAATATTACTAGACTGTGCTGACCACGTGCCCCTGCTTTTACCCTCATCCTCTCACTTCTACTTTCTTTGTTGACCCATTCGCCCGCCATGATTCTTCCTCTCTCTGTCTCTACTTTTTAAAGTTTTTAAAATCGCATTTCTTTATTCATATCCATTGGCATTCATCCATTAAGAGTCTTTCTTTAACACATCAGTCATGACTATTCACCTCAAGTGTCTATAAATGCCCAACCCACCATGGTCTCTTTTTACACCGGAGGGTCCAGTAACTGTAAAATCGAGGCTCTTATCTCTCATATCAATGGCGGTTTCTAAAGTGTTTTTGGTGTTATTGCCCCTGGCTTTTGTGGTGGCTATTTCCACCATTGCAAGAGCTCAGACATCTGAGCCTCCTATTGTGAAGGGGCTCTCATGGAGCTTCTATGAGTCCTCATGCCCTGACCTTGAAGAAATTGTTAGAAACAGACTCAAACAGGTCTTCAAAAAGGATATCACACAAGCTGCTGGCTTGCTCCGTGTCCATTTCCACGACTGCTTTGTTCAGGTGACTCTTTTTAACTTTTACCTTTGTTTTTTTCTTTTTTTGGTAATTCACTATGGAAGCCGTACCTATTTTTTCAAAGGGTGCCGTTTGTATAGAGCCAGGCTTTAAACAATCAAAATTCGAACCTACTTTCAAATAGTATCGAGAAATGTGGTTTCCATGCTGAAAATATTTGTGATAGTTTTAAAATATATTTTTATTTTTAATTATAAAATTTAAAGCTTAAAAAATAGTGTAGGTCGAGCATATCTAAGAAAACTTGAAATCTATTTTTTTTCATATGTCCATGCTTCTTGATGTTGAGGTGATCAATTTGAACATATTTGAGCATCAAAGCAACCTATTCTAATGAAATTTTTGAGGTGGGATCCAATTTAATTGTTTAGAGGCTCGCTCCATATAAACTTCTCTCTCTATGTGATTGTTATCTGGTTGGTCTTGTAATTATGTGGATTGTTTGTCTCAATGCTTCCTTCGCTTTCTGGTTAGTACATTGTTGGTTTGTATCTACGTGAGTTCTCTCTCTCTCCATGTCTAACCCTGGCCCGAGGGTAGGGTAGGTCCAAGCCACGTTATGACCAACCCTTAGGGTTAGGGCTGGACTTGGGCCGGCCCGAGGAGGACCAGGGCTGGTTTTGGTAGGGCTTGACGTCAATAGAGCTAGCCCAGAACAAACATGCCCGCTGCCAGCCCTATTATTCGATTATTGGTTAGGGTCCCGGCCCTCTCCATCTCCATTGCCTCGTTTTGTATGGTTCTGAATACTCTCTCACATTATTCAAAACCCAAAAAAAAAAATCTCACTTATTTCTTCGAAAATGGGTTACTTATGAGCATGATAAATCATCTCTATTGTCCATTTTGATTTGATTATTTATGAGTGAAAAATGTGTGTTTAGGGTTGCGATGGGTCGGTATTGTTGGAAGGTTCAGCAAGCGGACCCGATGAGAAGGATGCACCCCCCAATCTCACTCTTCGTCCCGAAGCATTCGAAATCATTGAGGATTTGAGAAAAAGGGTTCACAAGAAGTGCGGCCACACCGTCTCTTGCTCAGATATCACTGCCCTCGCTGCTCGTGACTCTGTTTTCCTCGTATGACACCCTCTCCCTCTCTCTCATCTATGCTCATGTATCATGTACAATGTTCACAAACTCAGCTAGTCCTGCTTCGAACTAGGCGTTGCGGATCTGGTTTTCGCCGGTTTTGGTGATTTGGGTATTCTAAAAAAATAAAATAAAAGAATATATATATATATATAATCCTAAAAAATAAGGGATTTTTTTCTTATGTGTTTTTTAATGTTTTTAATCATTTTGACAAATATTGGAAATTGTTCTCGCCTTGAATATTTATTTTCACATTTTTTTATTCTTTTTGAAAAATTTTAAAAATACCTCTAGATACGAATCAATTTTTTAAAATCCATTTTTTAAATACTTTTCATATTTCAGGTGCATGGGCCTCGTTTAATCACATTTTAAGAAAAAGTATGGATTGAAACCGTTTATATTTGATACAAGGTGGTCATAATTAATATTGACCATTGGATGTAAAATTGGTGGTTGTATTTATTCCATTCACTAAGCTCAAACTTCAAAAGAATTTTCTCACATTTTGTGATGCACCCAAGCTATCATATTTTACAAACTTCAAAAGAATTTTTTCACATTTTGTGACGCACCCAAGCTATCATATTTTACATTGAATGGTTGTAAGTAATTGTGATCACTTTGTATCAAAAGTAAATGTTCTCTTCGTATACAATCTCGTACTTTAAATATATTTTTCATAACTTATTTATAAAATTCTTTTGGACCTGCCCATTAGGCCGGCAGCTCGATTTTTTTAACACTGCTCGTGTATCATTATCCTCACTTTCTTTGTTTTTTATAACAAGCGCGCATCAGGTGATGGTGCTAACCCCCCAAAACAAAAAGGGAGTTTTCTTTACTTTTTCAATCAACCTTTTCTTTTTTCCATTTGCTTCAGAAAAAACGAATTTTATAAAAAAAGAAATATTTGGAGTGAAGAAGTGCTCCAAGAAGACAGTCTTTGAACTAATTGACGACGAAAAATCATTTTTTTTAAGTTCTTGAAAGTAATTTTCCAAAAAATCAATAATGTGAAAGAAAGATTGAACGGAAAATTGTTCTCTTGCCAAAAGTTTTTTTTTGGGGGAAAAAAAAAAGTTTCTTTTTAAGAGAAAATTTTCCACTTGCCAAAAGATTTCATTCTCCCATCGAAGCTTATTGTCCATTTACTCTCTTAGGTAGCACCCAATCATGGAGTAATTGTATGATCCCTAATTTTATGGATGCAACGGTTAATGTCAATTAAAAAAATTCTAAATATATGAGTGGCAAGACAAAAAGAGATATGATTCCAAATGAATACATTTGGGATAACTTAGGTGTGGCTCCAATAAGCATTAACATGAGATAAATTAGATTTAGGCAAGCTGGCCATATGCAATGCATACCCAATGCAACACCTATTGTTAGGAGGTGCGACCTATTGTTAGGAGGTGCGAGTTAGTTCAAGTGGAATGCTAAAAAAGAGCAATAGGTAGGCCTTGAGAACATAGTTAAATTTAGTGAGAAAATATATAAGGATTTATGGCTTCATTAAGGACATAGCCCTTGATAACCACGATTCGTCTAGCTAACTGCAAATAGTTGAAAAAGGCTGTGATGATGATGATGAAATGGTACTCTTTATATATTTGAAAAAAAAAAATGTCTCTAGATTAAACAGAGACCATTCAATTTTGTAAAGGTGAGATCTAGGTGTTAGAGAGCTTAAAATTCAAAAATTTTACTTTAAAAATAATCATCTAGTAATTCTTAGGTGGATTCCAAAATTTTGGATTGAAAAAATCCTCGTAAATAGATTATCTAGCCCAAAAAGAGTAGGTGTATGTTATACTCCCTCAGACGAGAATGATACATGGTCTCTTTTCTTATTTGATGTTTTTAGGGGTGCTACCACTGGGCTAGATTATATAATCTCTTTTTTTGGGTTAACATCACTTAAACCTCTTCACTATATTATGCTATTTATCACTAGGGAAAGTATAAAGAGACCACTTACCTACCTTTGGTACAAGTTGGTCTCAATTAATCTTGATCATTGGATGTGAAATTGGTGGTTGCGTTTATTTCATTGACCAGCTCAAAGTTCAAAAGAAATTTTTTTGAACTTTGTAACACATCCAAGCTATCATATTTCATATAAGTAAGTGTGACCTCCCTATACCAATGATAAATGGTTTCATTGTATACTATCCCTTATCGCTATAATAATTACATCTTTAGTATTTTTAAAAAAATTCTAAAATTTCTTCTAGTTCTCAAACCTACACACACCAATGCATTTTGGTAATTTGGCACCAGTTAACTTGCCCAAGTCAAATAACAATAATACCAATGATTTATGAGGGTTAGTAGCACAAAAATTTTGAAATAACGATTAGATCCCAATTCTCAAAGCTGAACTCACTTTTGTTTTATTTGTAAGCCCTTGTTTTGTTTCGATTGTAAGCCCTTGTTTTGTTTCCCAACTCTAAATGATAATTTAACTCGGACCACTATATGAAACAACTATGAAGATGCCCCTAATCGTTCACAGTTACTTTAATGGGGGGGGTTAATTTTGGGTAGGTACGTTAATAGGCTGTGTATAGGCCAGCAAGCTCACGCCGAACCCGGCTCAAAACCATGTAAGGGTCCCAGCCTGTAGTCCGCCTACGTTTGTCATGGGGCCGGTCAGATCTGGCCTTATAATAGCATAGGGAAACTTCTTTTCACAAAGTGTATTAAAAATATTTGGGCTGGGAAAGCCTACGCCTGGCCTGAAAAAACTTCGGGCCCCAAGCCCTGCCCGTCCCCCTTGCTGGCATTAAAATATGGCCCGAACCCAGCCCCAAACTTTGCCTGTCTTGAAAGCCCATCGGCCGGCCTCACCTTGTTAGCAGCCCTAATTGTAAAGGTATTATGTGACTTGAAAAGTAAACATTCTTGTGGTGGTTGTGATCATTTTTTACGACCTTAGTGATGGTGCAAAGGAGCTTGAGGATTTCAACTATATTTGTTTGTTTTTTGTTTTTTTGTGGCTTTGTTGATTTTGTCCCATAAAAATATGAGAAAAGTTTCTATACTTCCCCTACAACATAAAAGATATATGCTTCCCCTCCCATCCAACCATTTAATTTATATAAAGTGAGTCACTCACTGTTTGATCTAAATCTTAGTCTTAGAGTATTTTATTTTTATTTTTTTCTACAAATTGTATGATCATGAAATTTGATACGTATCATCTTCTCAATGGGGTGCGCCTACGAAAAATATTAATTTTTTATAAAATATAATAATCAAAATACCCCTTGACATTTTCAAGGGTATTTTAGTCATTTTATTTTATTGGATATATTTGTTTTATATTTTTTACAAGTGCGGGTTTAAGAGAGGAGTGGACTTCCAAAATTTGGTGTTAAAATAATTTTAAAAAAAAATTAAAAATTAAATGGTGTAGAAACGTGACATTGTGATTGAGGCTATCTCAGTCGTTTATTCAGAATAAATGGTTGGATAAGGAGTAGTATATAAGCCTTGTGATGTAGGGAAAGCACAAAAAGCTTGCCCTTAAAATATATTAGGGGGATCAACAATTGATCTGTAAGGGTATTAGAGATAAAATGTTTATTGATGTGCCCATACATTTACCATGTATACTATTGTGTATGGAAGAATGTAGTCTTTAGGATCATCAGAGTCCATTGTAATGATGGATGGGGATGGAGAAAAGTGGCAGTCACTGCAACAAGGCATGATCTTTCTCTATTCAAGGAAGAACAAGTAAATAAGCCATTATCTCTGTCTATAATATAAGGGAAGAGCAGAAGCAAAATAAAGCTAAACAAGAAGGGTGCGGTTTGTATGGAGCCGAGGCTCTAAACAATCAAATTGAAGCCTATCTTCAAATAGTATCAAGAAAAGTTATTTTAATATTAGAAATCTTTGTGATAGCCTTCAAATATATTTTTATATTTAATTATAAATTTTAAAGCTTAAAAAATAGTGTAGATGACAACTTGAAAATCTTGAAAACTGACCGTCCAAAAACCCGTTACAAGATGCACTATTTCCAAAACTTGAAATCTATTCTTTTTTTCGTATATTCATCTTGATGTTGATATGATCAATTTAAGGATATTTGGACATCAAAACAACCTCTTCTAGTAAAATTTTTGAGGTAGGCTCTAATTTGATGGGTTTGAGCCTCAGCTCTATATAAACTTTTCCCAAAAAACAAATAGTGGCAAAATAAATAAATCTCTCTTATAAGGAAGACTAAAAATTTACCTGTTAAATTTAAACAATCATCTGTGTATGATTGAGGACTGGTAATGTATCTCTTTAAAATGATGCACACAACACGACAGATGAGGATGATAATATATCTCTTTAAAATGCACAACACATTCCCACTGTCGATGCGTTGCACTCACTTGAAACTCTTCTGTATCGTTCCAATTTTATCGTATGTCTTGGAGACTTGAAATTTTCATCCATATGTGCAGGCAGGAGGCCCCTTGTACCCCATTCCCCTAGGCCGACGCGACAGCCTCAACTTTGCCACCCGGGATGCAACTTTGGCGAACCTCCCAGGCCCGACCTCCAACACCTCCGACCTCATGAAAGCCTTCACCAATAAAAACCTGGACGCCACCGACCTCGTCGCCCTATCAGGCAGCCACACAATCGGCATCTCCCACTGCTCCTCGTTCTCCAACCGCCTCTTCCCCTCCCAAGACCCCACCCTCGACAAAACCTTCGCAAAAAACCTCTACAAAACTTGCCCCACTTCCAATGCCAATGCTACCACTGTGCTTGACATTCTAACCCCAAATGCATTTGATAACAAATACTATGTTGACCTCATTAATCGACAAGGTCTGTTCACTTCCGATCAAGATTTGTTTACTGACAAGCAGACGAGATCAATCGTCACCAGCTTTGCCGCGAACCAGTCATTGTTTTTTGAGAAGTTTGTGTTGGCGATGATCAAGATGGGGCAGATGAGTGTGCTTACTGGGGTACAGGGAGATATTAGGGCTAATTGCTCTGCAAGGAACCCTTCAAGGTTTGTGGTACCCTTTGGTGGAGGGGGACAAGAGGGAGTTGCTGCCTCCTTTTAGATTGTGTACAAGACCCTTTGCTTTACTAAGATAACAGTTCTATCAGACAATTTACGTAAAAAATGGATTAGGGTTGGTCCTTTTTGGTCTGTCCCCCATTTCCATTGTATTCAACTGGTAGGACATTAAATTTCTTTGCAAGGATGCCCATAACCTGGTATGTAATTTGAAGTTCTGATTTTTTCCAATGAGAAAGTACATGGGTTTCTTCATATGGACTATACATGATAAGACGGTTCCTATTTAACTATCAACTTGTTTGTTAAACTTTTCAAAATTGCAATTCGTTTGATATTTCACATCCATAGCTACCCTCTTCCACTTTGACCAAAGTTTGAAAATTTGGCCTAGTCGACTCTTAATTGTTAATGGTGATTTGTGAGTTTTTTTTATCACTCGTTTCATTTTTTCTGTTTCCTCTTCTTTTTTGGATTTTCATGAATTGTTTTTAGTTATAACTCAAACCTTAGTTTCATCTATATCTTCTAAAAAAATGAATGAATGTTTTATTTTGGAAGGTTTAAATAAATTCAAGGATATTGTGTTTGATAATATATATATATATATATATATATTAACAATATAAATATAAATATATTATATTATATTATATAATAAATATTATGTATTATTATATTTTGCATAATATAATATTACATATGATATAATAAAAGGATGGAAAAAGTTTATATAAGGATGCAACCTTATAATGTAGAACTACGGATGCACTTCAAAAATCCATCGAAAAATGTAGTTTTAATGTTGAAAAACCTTTTGATTGATCATCTCGACATCGAGATGTATGACCATGAAAAATAAAAAGATTTTAAGTCTCGAAAATAGTGCATGTTACAACATATTATCTACACCATCCATTTTCAATATTTTCATATGTTTATAGATTAACTTGATTTTAACCATTTTTTAAATTTAAAATTTTATGATTAGATATAAAAATAGATTTTGAGATAATCCTAAGAGCATTTTACATCAAAATTATATGCCATATTAAAATTTGAAGGTGCACCTTACCTCTACAGCTACGGATGCATCTGTATGCTAACTGCACCTTAAAAGGATTGTATGCAATGAGACCACTTACTTTTGATACAAAGAGGTCACAGTTATTACAACCATCCAATGTGAAATTTGATAGCTTAGATGTGTCACAAAGTTCGAGAAAATTTCTTTTGAAGTTTGAGCTTGGTGAATGGAATATATGCAGCCATCCAAATTCACATCCAATGGTGACGATTATTTGTGGCCATCTTGTACCAAAGGTAAATAGGATCGTTATATATTTTCCTTATAATAAATATATATTATATATAATACAATATAAGATACTTATATATTATATATAATATATAATATTAGTATATTAGTATATTTTATATTGCATATAATATATAATCAATGCATATTATATAATGTAAATTACATTAATAAAAATATAAATATATAATTTAATATAATATTACTATAGCATAATATTATATTATAATATTATAGTAATATTATATTATATTATATCATATTAATATTATTAATATTATATTATGCATAGTGAATAGTGATAAACAAAAACGTTCTAAAATATTAAGTTCATATTCCCCTCGAACTTAATCTTTCATGTTTTAACAAAGGAATGGAAATTTTCTTGGAATATTGATTTTTGAACTTTTAGATGGAAACAGTATGTCAAACGCGAAACTTTTGAAAAATTAGAAAGATTTCTTACTTAAAAAATTCTTTCAGAAAAACAAATGCACCCCTAGTGCTTAAAAAATCGACTTGCCCCTTGCCCGAGCCTAATCCAGTTCTAGTTCAAAAAAATAAAAAGTCAAAAACTTAATTTATATATCGCAGCCTTTGCTTCAATGATGTTAGACGTTAAATGACTTGATGGTTAGGTCTTCCACACTTGGGGTTTCTCCATACGAAATGACTTGAGTTCAAATCAAGGGTCAACTCATTTTCAATTTATGTTTTTTTTTTTTTTAAAGTGTAATGTAGGAATATACACATACTTGTCATGATAAGGAAATTTTGGTAGCAAGTTCTTTTTTTTTTTTTAAAGTGTAATGTAGGAATAGACACATACTTGTCATGATAAGGAAATTTTTATAGCACGTTGATTAAAGGGTTAAGCTCGTACATTACCTCCTTTGTCAGAGGTCTTAGATTTGAATCCTTTTCCCAAACAAATTTTCCTATTTTTTTTAAAAAAAAATGAAGAAAAATAAATGTTTAAC
>NW_006499159.1:4914023-4928980 GCF_000471905.2 Amborella trichopoda
ATATATATTTATATAAACGTCAAGTTAGTTCTGAATTTTCAGAAATTAAAATTAATCTCTGCATGGTCCACCAAGATCACCCTGAAAGTCGCAATTGTTCTCGCTAGGGTTTGAAAACTCGTCGAGTCGAGCCGGACTCTCCCGGTTCGACTCAGGAATCGTCTGCTACCGAGCCGATTCCACAAAAAAACCGGGAATCGCCCATATCTAGAGAAAACCGGGCTATTCCCAATAGTGAATCGCGAGTCGATTCCCAACAGTGAATCGCAAGTCGATTCCCAACAGTGAATCGCAAGTCGATTCCCAACAGTGAATCGCGAGTCTCACCAAAAAAACCTAGGCATTCTAGTCATTTTTGGGTTTATACGTGGCCGCCTCGCGGGAGCAACATGTGGCACCTAAAAATCCTCCACACGAGATAACTCACCTCACATGTCTGCCCCTCCACTTTTCTACACGTGCAGCACAATATCTATTACACAGGAATTTATAGAGAACAAAGCGACGCTCATCCTTCGATATGGGATAATTCCCATAAAAAATCATTAAAACAAAAGATTGAATATATATTATTATAGAAGCTAATAAAATCACATTAGGGGACGTGGCAGTGTTGGTTGACAACTCCGATTTTTCGGTGGATATTTAGAGTTCGAACCTTAGCGCACGTCCTCGTTTATTTTTGTTGTCAAAAAAAAAAATAAAGGCAGAAAATACTGTTGTAAAAAAATAGAAAAACTAAAAAATAAAAGGCTTTTCAAGATAAAGATAAAAAAGACAATGCAACATTTTTTTATTTTTTTTGTAAAAAAAATACAAGATAATATAACAAGTATTTCTTGCAAAAAAACAAAACGAAAGGCATAAAAAAATAAAAAATACAACAAGCAAAAAAAATTTAGTACAACATCTTCTTCTTTTGTCAAAAAAAAAGAAAAGATAATCAACAAGTATCATATTTTTCTTGTAAAAAAAAATAAAAGATAACACAATAAGTATTTCTTGTCAAAAACATAAAAGGTATTTCTTAATACAACCTAGGAATAAATGGTCTAATTATATTTTTTATGTTTATAACATGATGGTCTTTAACATAAATTTAGTAATATTAATTTAAATATAGGATTCATACAATGAGACCATTTGAAATCTCTCTCTTTCTACTAACAACCTCTTGGACTAATTTATTCTAGAAACCTAAAAATTTAAAGAAAATTGGTACGCATTCTAATAATTTCGACATTGATAAGCAAATTTTTTATTTTATTTATTAATTTTTGTATTATAATTCATGTAGTGTACTACTTTTCTTACAGTTGTCAATAATACATTTTAAATTAGATGATATTATAAAATATTTTGGATTTGTTATTAGTTTTATAATAAAATAATTATAAAATATAGTTGGTATATAATATTATAGTTAGTTAGGTTGTAATAATTTGGGTTTTTTTAGCGGATTAGGGTTTTTCGTCAATTCGAGATTTTAGTGGCCAATTTTTCATCGATTCAGTCAACTCTTTATTGTAGTCCATATATGATTATATACTTAATTCATGATAATTCTATGATTTCTTTTGTGTGATGTAAATTTAATGGTCAACATAAGTTCATATAGGGAAAGAACATCTCAATATTCATAAATTGATGAAAACAATGAAAGTTAATAATGTACTACCCTCATTTCTTATTGCATTCCTAAAAAACAACATTTATAATGAATTTTAATAATTTTTTCAAGGCTTAATCCAAGCGATTCGGCCCTATTCCCGATCCGGATAGCCGATTCGTCGATCCGGATCGGTTTTTGAGATGCCCGATCTGGGTCATCGATCCGTTTTTTAAACCACTAACACTCGTGGGTATTTGTTCATCTACTCCCTCAAATAACACCCTGCCAAGGATAAATTTTAGGATCCCAAATTTTGGGGATACAACCTCTTTAACACTTGGATTAACCGTTACTAAAGAAAATTCCTAATTGCATCCTCCAAACACTTGAAAAACTAATGCCTCAAGATTGAATAGAAACCATCTAGTTTTTCAAAGAGTGAGATCTAAGTGCTAGAAAACTCAAATTTTACTTTTGTTTTATTTTAACAGTAATCATCTAGTGATCCTAAAGTGGTTTCCAAATTTTCAAATTGAAAAAAATCCTCCCAAGGTTGGTCATCTGACGAGCGAGTAGAAGCAGACTTTGAGGAAGCATAATACACGTTTTAAAAAAAAAAGACAAAAAAAAGTTGAGAGTTTCGCTTCACTTCCTTCCAAAGCCTATAATCCCATTTTGAGCTTTTGACCTATTTCTATTGGATGAAATTCCTATAAAGCCTAGTTTTATAAAAACAAAATAAAGCCTTACCTCAAAACTTTTTCCGGAAAGCATTTTCGGTACAGAAACAATTATGATGGTTTTAAAATCAATTTTTAAAACTTAAAAAAAAAATACAATATTACGGATATGTGAACCGTTATTTTTAGGACGAAATAAACAATCTAGATAATTTTTTATACTATTCCCTATTTGTCGAGTTTAAAATCCTAATTTTTTTTCACAACTATAATATTCAAACCAAGATGATCAATCTAAACGTTTTTTTTATGCTTGAATTGCAACTTTTCAATGAGATAAGGCTCATTTTCCTTTTCTATAACTATAATAGTGCATCATGTATTATAGCATGAGCGGCTATCCATAAACAATGTTATTAGACTGTGCCCACCACATGCCCCTCCATTTACTGCTCATCCTTTTATTTAAACTTTCTCTTTGGAGCCATGCGGCAGCCCTAATTCTACATTAGAGAATCTTTGCTCCTCTCTCTCTCATGATTCTAGAGAGACGCCTCTGCCCCTCCTCTCTCTCTCTCTATTTTTATGTGTCCATAATTTTTTTGTCAAGCACATGACTCTGTCCATAATTTTTTAGATAGATTACGCACATGATTTTACAGAAGTACATTTCTTTATCCATATCTATTAGAACTCATCCATTACAAAGTCTTTCTTTAACACATTAGTCACAAGACTTGTTGCCTCACATGTCTATAAATGCCCCCACCATTCTTTCTCTAAACCAGTGGGACCAGTTACTGTAAAATCAAGAGAGAGAAAGGCTTTTATCTCTCATATCAATGGCTGTCTCTAAAGGGTTTTTGGTGTTATTGTCCCTGGCCTTTGTGGTGGCCATATCCACCATTGCAAGAGCTCAGACCTTTGAGCCTCCCATTGTGCATGGGCTTTTCCTATCTCAGTGGTTGGTGCCCTTTGGTGGAGAGGGAGAAGAGGGGATTGTTGCCTCCTTTTAGATTGTGTAGAAGGCTTTACTAATAAAACAGTCCTATTAGGACAATTTACATAAATATGGATTAAGGTTGGTCCTTTTTGGTTTGTTCCCCATTCCATTGTATTCACAAGGTAGGACATTTGTGAAACTTTGGAGGAGCGCTTTGAATGGAAACGAATTTTCCAATAATACATACTACCCAAAAATGGGTATTTGTAGAGAATACAAGAGTTTAAAATCCCACAATTGTAGGGATCTATACACCAATACAAAACCTAAAGGTTGCAATTCCTTAATTGTAGGGATATATACATCAGTACAAATTGAATGAGATAGGACTCATTCAAATGTGGGCTGAGAAAGAAACGATAACCTGAGGTTTACCGAGTCTCTAGCCATAATACTCCGCCTCAAATTGGTGTGTGTAAGTAGATGACACCCAACTTGGATTGTAAATGAGTTAATTTCTTTTTTTCGAGAGGCTTGGTAAATATATCTGTTCGTTGATTACTTGTTTGGAGATATTGAGTTTGGATGATACCTGCAAGTAACTTCTCACGAACAACATTACAATTCAGCTCTATGTGTTTGGTACGTTCATGAAAGACAGGGTTGAATGCAATGTGTAAGACAGCTTGATTATCGCAGTAGATGAGCATGGGCTATGAATGTGGAACTCCTAAATCTTGAAGGAGATTTTTAAACCAAATGAGTTCACACGTAGTGCTGGCCATAGCCTGATACTCGGCTTCTGCAGATGAGCGAGATGCAGTGGATTGTTTCTTGGTTCGTCAAGAGATGGGGTTGTTTCCAAGAAATGTACAATATCCAATTACAGAATGACGAGTAGTAGGGCAGCTGGCTCAATCTAATTCACAATATGCAGAGAGCTGCAAGGAATTTGACGATGGCATGAGGATGCCTTTTTCAGGGATTTGATTTTAAATATCTGAGAACACGCATAGCTGCATCCATATGACGTTGTCTCGGTGTTTGCATGAATGGACTAAGGACATTGACAGAGAATGTGATTTTCGATCGGGTAATGGTTAAGTAAATCAGACGCCCAACAAGTCGTCAATAAGAGCTTGGGTCTGAAAGAAGAGCTCCATCATCTGCAATGAGTTTCAGATTTTGTTCTATGGGAAATGCGGCGGGTTTTGCCCCGCGTAAGCCTGTTTATTCCAAAATGTCCAAAGTGTATTTCCGTTGGGAGATAAATATTCCCTCTTTCGATCTAGCTGCTTCGATTCCCAAAAGATACTTAAGGAATCTGAGATCCTTTAATTTGAACAGACGATGCAAAATTTGTTTTATGGAATCAATTGTAGAAGGATCATTCCCGATGAGAATGATGTTGTCAACATAGATAAGAATGACTGTAATCCGGTCTTGAGTTCTGAGAGTGAACATGGAATAGTCTGCTTTGGATTGTTGAAAACCTGCTTGAATAAGGGAAGTAGAGAATTTGAAAAACCATCTTCGAGATGCTTGTTTGAGGCCGTATAAAGATTTCTTTAGGCGACAAACAAGTTGTTCTTCATGCTCCCCCTTTCGAGGAAGTTCAGGAAGCAATTGCATGTACACTTCTTCAGCTAGGTCACAGTGGAGGAACGCGTTATTAACATCTAATTGGAACAAAGGCTAAGATTTAACAGCTGCAATGGCAAGGAGGCATCGGACGGTGACAAATTTGGCCACAGGAGCGAATGTCTCGTGGTAATCAATGCCTTCAGCTTGGGTGTAACTTTTTGCTACAAGTCGTGCTTTGTAGCGTTGAATGCTTCCATCTACATGGTATTTGATTTTATACACCCACTTGCACCCGATGGCATATTTGTCTTGTGGCAAGGGTGTGACGATCAAAGTATTATTGGATTCAAGCGCTCTTATCTTTGCAGTCATGGCATCTCTCCAACAGGCATCTTTCATGGCAATGGTAAAATTTTTGGGCTCATGGTTAGATGATATAGAAGCAAGGAAGACACAATGTGAGGAGGAAAATATGTCATGCGAGATGTAATGAGCAAGGGGATAGGTGATACCTGTTAGTTGACCATGCGAAGATGTGGTATTGGTCCTAGGTGAAGAGAGTGCTGGAGAGCATTGATAATCTGCAAGCCATGGGCGAACGAGGCATTCTTGAGGATTTGTGAGGCAGTTCATTAGTAGGAGGGATTGAATCCAATAGCGTTGGTTCAGCTGATGGCAAATTCATAATTGGGGTAGGTGGTCGTAATTCGAGAAGTTGAGTGGAAGGGTTTGGGTAAGGAGAAGAAGGCACAACATAAGTTAGTTGAAAAGGTGAAGGAAAATGATTTATCTCAATGTCCTCAATGAGTGGGAGGGGCATAGATAAAGAAGGAGAGAGGTCCTTGGTTTTGCCTTTTTCAATAAGAAATGAGAAGATATTCTTGTAGAAAGTGACATCTCTACTGACAATGAATTTGTGGTCATCTAAGTCAAATAGCCTGTATCATTTCTAAACATAAGGGTACCCAATAAAGATACACTTGCGTGCAGGAGGAGAAAACTTATCATGTACTTTGGTGTGAGCATAACACAAGCAGCTGAACACACGTAGGTGCTGGTAAGAAGGTCTAGTGTTAAACAAGGTCTCATGGGATGAACGTCCTTATAAAACAGAAGAAGGTAATCTGTTGATTAGGTATGTGGAGGTTAAAACACATTCTCCCTAGAAAATGATGGGTAGGCCAGCTTGAAAGCGAATGGCTCTTGCTTTTTCAAGTAGATCCCTATGCTTGGGTTCAACCACTCCATTTTGTTAGGGAGTGTGGATGCAAGATCTTTGGTATAAGATGCATTTCTCACTCATAAAACTTTGCATTTGATGAGAAAGAAATCTAGTGCCATTGTCGGATCTAAGGGTTTCAATGGTCGAGTTGAATTGGTTTTGAACTATAGCATAAAAATGTTTGATATGGCAAAATGTTTCACTTTTGAATTTCATTAAAAAAGTCCATGTGCAGCGGCTAAAATCGTCTACAATAGTTAAAAAATAGTGTGCTCTAGTGTGTGTTCGTGCTGTGTATGCTCCCCAAATATCATAATGAATAAGCTCAAAAAGAACATAACTTTTATTAGAACTCAGAGGAAATGGATTTCTAGTTTTCTTGGCCACAGGGCAAATTTCACAAGGACAACAACTATTTTCTGAAAAAGAAAAAGATAAGTCTTTGGATAACTGCCGCAAGCACTGGTTGCATGGGTGACCAAGGCGGTTGTGCCAGAGGTGAAAAGAGGAGGTTTGATTGCAGAAACTTTTTATTCTTGGAGCCTTGTAGAAATAAAATCTGTCACGTTCTTCACCCAGACCAATCACCATCTTTGTTGCTAGGTCCTGCAATATGTCGTAATCAGGGAAAAAAATAGCATCACAATTATGAGATTTGGTTAGCTTACTCACGGATAATTGGTTCAAGTCAAAAGAAGGTAGATATAAAAATCAGTAAGTTGTAATGATGGTGAAAGGCAGCAGTTTCCTTTAAGAGAAACGTTAACTATATCACCATTTGGAAGTCTGACATTTTTGTTTGGATGCATGCTATTTTTGCTTGACAAATGGTCTAATGAGAATGCTATGTTATCAAATACCCCCGTATCAATGATTCTTGATGATGAAAGAGATGGTAAAGAAACACAAGACATAGACATACCTGCTACGTCGGCAGCCTATTGTTAATGTTCAACAAGGATATAAGTTGGGAATGTTGCTCTCGAGAGAAGTGAATAGCTATAGAGTTTTCGACAGATCTATTGCTGTCCTTATTGCTAGCGTTTGCAGCAGTAGCATTGTAACAAGGAGCTTGCCATCCATGGAGTTTGCGACATCGATGCCGGACATGCCCAAAATATCAGCAATGATCACAACGAGGTCTATCGCGTCCTCGGCCTCCACGGCCATTGCCTCTTCCACGGAATTCGTTGGCGTCATTGTTGTCTGAATGAGCTCTGCCACGACTATTTCCACCGAAGTTACCCCCAGCCATAGCAGCTCCTTCCAAGGGATGTGCGGAACGAAGTTCTACTGCTAGTTGTCGTTCATCATGAAGAATCAAAGCATATGCTTTGTTCATGGAAGGCAATGGATCCATAGTGTGGATGTTGCTCCTCACATTGGAAAAATAGTCATTCAAGCTCATCAAGAACTGAAACACCCTTTCATTTTGTTTCAATTGGGTGATTTCTTATACAACACCACAGGAGCATTTTGGGGTGAGAGTTAGGGAATCAATCTCATCCTAAAATCCTTTAAGTGTGGTGAAATATTGCAGGACAATCAGCTGATCCTGAACGTGATTTGAAATGTCACGAGTAATGCGATAAATCTGAGCAACATTGCCTTATGAAAAGCATTCTTGCAGGTCCTCCCATATTTCTTGCGCGGTTTCAAAGTAGAAAACGTTGTTGGTGAGATCCTTGCTGACAGTGTTCCAAATCCAGGATAAGACCATGGTATGGCAACGATTCCAAGCAGTGTGGTTGGATGCACGTTTCTTCGACTGAGCAATGGTGTCGTTGATGAAACCAAGTTTGTTCTTGGCATCGAGAGCAATTTCATGGCTCTCTTCTAAAGTGGATAATTTCCTCCGGTGAGTTGTTTAGAAACCAGCAACATTCCTGGGTTGTCGGAGTGATGAAGATAGAAGGGAGAAGATGGATCGGTGACTTCTCCATACGGTACAGTAGACATGATTGAAAAAGACAGAAAGTTGCAGAAAAAATAACATCAGAGATTTTTTTTTTTGATGACTTGCTTTCTCTAAACAACAGCGGGTAGATAGAGAGAAACTCGTGCTACCAAAAAGGGTTAAGAAAAGGCTCCAAGCAGCAGCAGAACTTGCTTTCTCTAAAGCAGCAGTGGGTAGAAAGAGAAACCCATGCTACCAAAAAAAACACCGCCAATTTTGAAGACCCAATAACAAAAAAGGTGGTTTCGAAAACCTTAGAGAGAGGGACAGATTTCCTATTGCAAACTCTGTGGAGCAACAATGACGAGAGCACCGCAAACTTTGGGACATGTAGACACCCCATTTTAAATTTGAAAAATTCTATGATTTCTGGACCCCTTAAGACCACATTATCCTCGTAAACCCAAAATCCATAGTTCACACAGCCTACAATATGACCCAGAACCAGTTCGCCTAATCGAAGCCCTGCAAAAGTCCTGTTTTGACCCAGAATCCTACAAGCGCCCAAACAACTCATAAAAAATAGTAAAAAAAAATCCAGTTTGACCCAAATTTTCTTTGAGACCTTCACAAGAGGCTAAGGAAAACACCCAAAATGAAAAAAAGTAATTTGGACAAGTTTTGAGTTGGATGACACTAGTCGTGTCGCCCAGCCTGGACTGGGTGACACTGGCAGTGTCGCCCAAGTCATCTTATAAATGCCCTGTTTTACCAAAAAATTCATTAAAAATAGTTAAAAAAAAAATCAGTTTTGACCCAAATTTTTTCTGGTAGTTTCACAAGAGGCTAAGGAACACACCTGAAAAAAAAAATATTTTAATTTTGACACTTTTTTACTTGGGCAACATGAGCCATGTTACCCAGCCTAGACTGGGTGACACTTCCCGTGTCGCCCAGATCCAAGACCTCTAAAACCCATTTTTTTGGATATGTACATGTTGGTTACGTAAGGTTATCCTTCCCAACCGATTTTGACCCCTATAAAGCCTCTTTTCGTGGCCATTTGATGGTAGACAGTGATAAAAAACCTCAGAGAGATTAGAAACCCTAGAAATTGTTTCAGAAACCCTAGTCTCCTGAGACCCTAACCCTGAAACCTAAGAAAGCCTAGACCTAGGACACAATAATCTTAGATTGGAACTAGACTTAGAGAACAACAACCCTAGATCTAACCCTTTACACCAGAGACTGACTGGTCGACATCCGAATCACAAAGGCAAAAGAGGACCGGTTCTGATACGGGCGAGCCCTCGAAGACTTGGGAGTCCCGGGCGCCATCTGCCTCGATTTGGTAATGTTTATTCACTTTTCCTTCTTCTTCTTTTTACTATTTTCGTTCATTTTGATCTATTTTGATTATTTTACTTTTAAAATCGTATTTTAGTATTGAGAGTAGATCTTCTCGCTTCCGGGCAGATCTGGCCTCGGATCGGAATTCGATTTGTCTCACTTTCTTTACCACTTCATTTACTGTATTTTCATAAGTTTAAGGTGTTAAGATCCATAGATCTTCCCTAGAGGATCTGTCAGATTTCACCGTAAACAGGGCGACCTTGCAGTTTGATGTCAATGCAATGGCTCTACTGAAAATATATATTGCATGCGTGTGCAACTCAATAGTCTTCCAAAACTCAAAGCCTAAATGGAAATCTGAGGGGCTAATGTCTTCAATATCGACCACAACAGAGCACGTGGGATGGTTATCGAATGGCCTTCTTCAACACTTTCTCCGCCTAATCATCACAGCTTGCCGAAAAAAAATTTCACTCTGATACCATGTGAAAATTTGGAGGAGTGATTTGAATGGAAACGAATTTTCTTATAATACGTACTACCCAAAAGTGGGTATTTGTAGAGAACACAAGAGTTTGAAATCCCACAATTGTAGGGATTTATACAGCAATAAAAATCCTAAAGGTTGCAATCCCTTAATTGTAGGGACCTATACATCAATTCAAATTGAATGAGATAGAACTCATTCAAATGTGGGCTGAGAAGGAAACGATAAACTGAGGTTTATCGAGTCTCTAGCCGTAATACTCTCCCTCAAGTTAGTGTGCATAAGTCGATGACATTCAACTTGGATTGTAAATAAGTAAATTTCTCTTTTTTGAGATGCTTGGTAAATATATCTGCTCGTTGATTACTTGTGTGGAGATATTGAGTTTGGATGATGTCTGCAAGTAACTTCTCACAAACAACATGACAATTCAACTCTATGTGTTTGGTGTGTTCATGAAACACATGGTTGGATGCAATGTGTAAGGCAGCTTGATTATCGCAGTAAAGAAGCATGGGCTATGAATGTGGAACTCCTAAATCTTAAAGGAGATTTTTAAGCCAAATGATTTCACACGTAGTGGTGGCCATGGCCCGATACTCGGCTTTCGCAGATGAGCGAGATACGGTAGATTGTTTCTTGGTATGCCAAGAGATGGGGTTGTTTCCAAAAAATATACAATATCCGGTTAAAGAACGACGGGTAGTAAGGCAGCCGGCCCAGTCTGAGTCGCAATATGCAGAGAGCTGCAAGGAATTTAACGATGGCATGAGGATGCCGTTTCCGGGATTTGATTTTAAATATCTGAGAACACACATAGCTGCATCCATATGAGGTTGTCTCGGTGTTTGCATGATTTGACTGAAGACATTGACAGATAATGTGATTCCCGGCCGGGTAATGGTTAAGTAAATCAGACACCCAACAAGTCGTTGGATAAGAGCTTGGGTCTGAAAGAAGAGCTCCATTGTCTGCATTGAGTTTCAGATTTTGTTCCATGGGAAATGCAACGGGCTTGGCCGCATAGAAACCGGGTTCGTTTGTTAAATCTTAACTGCAATTCGTTTAATATCCATAACTACCCTTTTACACTTTAACCAAAGTTTTAAAATTCGACCGAGTCGACTCTGAATTATTGGTATTTGTGAGTTTTCCCTGTCATGTGCTCCATTTGAGTTTTTCCTATCATGTGCTCCATTTCTCTCTTTTCTCCTTTTTCTGGATTTTCCAATGAATTGTTTCTAGCTCTAAATCAAACCTTAATTTCATATTTTACCTATAGTTCTCTGTCTCATTAAGACTCTTAATGATGTTTATAGTTCAATTAGCTTTTTATCTCCTTTTTTCTTAATACATTTTTTGTATTTTTTCAAATATTTACCCCTCTTTAGACTCTATATGACTCAAATGAGTCCACTCGGTTACTTAGCTTGTGTAAGGACCGAGTCCCAAATCCGAGTCGATTTTTTACGTGCTGCATTTGACCTACTTACACCTCAATAAAAGAATACTATTTTTGTAATACTAACACTGTTGCTTGGTCTTTGTACCTTACAAATGAACCATAGTGGGGATTATTAATAGATATCACAGGAATTGTGGAAAATCCTAGGGCACCCTCTTTTTTCCTAAAACACAAAACCTTGCTTTCAAATGCTTGGAATGTAAACAATCGGAGGTCTCGGAAGGATTAATCCAAATACCCACCAACAACTTTGAAAGCCTCCTTTTGCTTGTTTGGTTCAATGTGATATCTGGTTGGATTGGTCGATCAATTGAGGACTAGTTCTCCACGGTTTTGTGCTTATAAGATGATATTTCGAAATTTGCTGGTTTGGATTGAGAATCGTGGATCTAAATCGGGAATCAATAGGGACTGACCTGATTGTCAGTCGAAACTGGTAATCGGTCCACTTCCCAAAGAATCCCTCAATTATTTTAGAGAATTGGACAAGTTATGTTAGGGGTCACGAGTGTTTGAATCGCCTTAATCTCTCGGTTCCTACCCATTTTATTTTTCAGTGTATTGATTTTTTAATTAAAATTATTACTTAAGTTTTTTTGGGATGGGTTGTCATATTAGAGAATAGGTCCAGTTTGCCAATCTAGACTAAGTTTCTAAAAGGCGAATTGGCCTAACTGATGCGGTTTTAGAAACACAACTATCAAGCAATTAGGTTATGCATCGTTTGACATATTAAGTTAGTACTTAAGTATTTTTGGGATGGGTTATCAGATTAGAGAATCGGTCCGGTTTGCCAATCTAGACCAAAATTCTAAAAGGCAGGTTAGCCCAGCTGATGCGGTTTTAGAAACACAACTATCAAGCAATTAGGTTAAGCATAATTTGACAAATTAAGTGCATGCTATTTCTTATGATATATTGGGTTGGATACGAACAAGTTTGTTTAAGGAATAGCATAATGGTGGTGAATAAGTTTATTGTATGTTTTTTGATAGGATGAAGTTTTTATAAGGCCTAGGCTTTATGAAAATAAAATAAAGCCTTACCTCATCTGAAAAGCACTTTCGACAACATAAATGTTCATGATGGATCTAAAATCAATTTCCAACAACGATAATAAAATTTGAAACTCAAATAATGGTACAGATCTTGCTGATTGATGAATACTTATTTTTAGGTTGAAATGGACGCCATAGATAATTTGTTATAATATATACTATTTTTAGAGCTTAAAATCTTCTTCTTCTGTTTTCACAACTATAATGTTAAAACCAAAATGATTAATATAAAGGTTTTTCAATGCTTGAATTGTAATTTTTGATGAGTTATGAGATAAAGCTTTACTTATTTTAATAGGGCCACCGCCCTATCAAACCATTTTCCTTTTCGATATGTTTGTGATTGTGAATTTAGTTTTTTTATCCTTTTGGTATATACAATGCTTATTTTCAATAATCTTTGTGATGTGGGAGCAGCCATCTATAGTTTCAAATTACAAAAGAGATAAATGTAACTAACTAAAAAGAGTGAGAACATTAAATGTTTCCCTCACCTGTCTCAAGCCCGGGTAAATGAGGTGGGTTGTGTTATGCAATCAACGGCAAACTTTATTAGGATGGGGGCATGAGTCCACACTAGATAAGTATAAAGTTAAGGTTTCCAAAAGTTATGAAAAAGTAGTGGCGTGGTACTTATATTGGCGTGTTCTTTTATCTTTATATACTGGTTAGTATCATGAAAAGAAAGGAAACTTGAGTGTTTAGAGAGAGAAAATTGTATAGAGAATAAGTTTTGGTAGGAAATTGAGTTTTAAGTCATGGTTCTCTCAAGCAGGTATCTCGTAATTTTTTTTATTTGAATTAGTGAAAAAACATTAATCATTTTCGTCAGTAAATGTTGTCATATCTGTGACAAACCATGTAAAATCTAGTATTCTTTTTGCTTTTTTTTTTTACTATTTTATTTTTGTGTTTGTTACTTCCTTGTTGTCAAATCTACTTTCTCGTACTTTATTTGTCAAAAATCAACCCGCCTGGTTTTAGAGCCTCCATGTAGAACAGGCGGTATCAGAGCCTAGTTTTGGATTGGCGGTATGGCAGTAAAGATTTCAACTGCAACGTTCAAGGTGGAAAATTTTGATCGTAAAAATAATTTCAAATTTTGGTAAATTAATGTTCAATAATTTCTAATGCAACAAAATTTACATAAAGCTTTAAAAGGAAAGTCAAAGAAACCAAATTTCATGATAAATGAGGATTAGGAAGACTTAGATTTAAAAGCTATGAGCACTATTTAAATGTACATATCGAGTGAAGTGTTGTTTAATATCGTCAATGAAAATTTAGCATCAATTGAAGTATTGTTTAATATCATCAATGAAAGTTTGACATCAAACATTTGGTTAAAGCTTGAGATTTGTCTATAAGGTGGTTTACATGTTTCGTGGACTTTCTTGTGAAGATGATTTTTCTATGTGCAATATTTGTTTACGAAAATTAGTTCAAAATGACAAAACCGCAACAGACATAGCATGTCTATAGCGGGGCGAAACAATGTTTAAAATCTCTTCGAGGTGTTTTTAAGAGTTTTTCATATATATATATATGGAAGCCACTACGTAACACCTATGGGCAAAAATGAATAGTGTTTTCGCCCATAAGTTCGGCGCCATCCGATTTTTTTAAACGGCGTGGATTAAAAGACCGCAACGGACCTACTATATCTGTTGCAGTAAAAAAATACACAGAAACCGCCACGGACCATGCGTTGTCTCTTGCGGCTCCGTTCAATAAATCGTCGTGATGGGGCGTAACACTGTTATGTGTGTGTGTGAGCTTCCCTTTTGGAGGTCAGCCACCGAATGACTTTCAAGGAAAAAATTTATATAAGGATGAGGCCTTAAAACAAAAACTTGTTGCATGATAAGCGGGTGCAAGAATCTTGTGCCCACTGACTCACAAACGTCCATCCTAACGATGGACGTCGAGTAAAGTGTATTGTCTTTAAACAACACACGAAAAGTGCACAAAAGATTACCAAAAAAATTACATCTTTGTTAAGGGTGCGGTTTATATAAAACCGAGGCTCTAAACAATCAAAATAAATTGCACATTCAAATAGTATAAAAAAAAAAAGTGTAGATTGAGCAGATCAATGAAAACTTGGAGATCTTGAACATTAACAGTCCAAAAATACGTTTCAATATGCACATTTTCCAAAACTTAAGATCCATTTTTTTCTCATGTTCATGCATCTTGATGTCGAGATGATTGATTTGAGAATATTTGAGCATCAAAACAACGTCTTCTAGTGAAACTTTTGAGGTGTTTTCTAATTTGATTGTTTAGAGCCTCGGCTCTATATAAACTTTTTTCTTAATTTAAAACTTCATTTTTGTTTTTATATTCATGATCGTCATGGCACGGATGATGAATCTATCAAACAATTAGATAAAAAGTCCATCTTTAAAATGGATCTTGGAGGGAGGCTGCATTTGTACATATGAATCGACTAACTCATAGAAATCTCATCCTAAACAAAATTAAGGTGCACCGCAAAAAATCACTAGAACAGGTTTTTTCGGTGCCCAAAAATCCTCAAATCGATCATCTTGACCTCAAAATGTGTGGACATGAGAAAAATAGATTTCAAGTTTTAAAAATAGTGCATGTTGTAATGCATTTTTTTACCATTCTAATTTTCAATGTCATAATT
>NW_006499159.1:4931763-4944902 GCF_000471905.2 Amborella trichopoda
AGGCAATTTTAAACACATATGCTAAGGAGGCATGATGGTTATCACTAATATTATTTGCTTTGACTTTTAAAGTTCAAATCCCCCCTTAGGCCATATAATTTTTGTTTCCCCTTGGACATATAATAAATTAAAGTGTTATTTTCAACCCTTCTTGAGCTAATTTTTGTTCCCCTTGAGCATATAATAAATTAAAGTGTTATTTCTAAAATTTGTACGCATTTTATTAATTCTTACATTGATAATCAAATCTTTTATTTTATTTATTAATTTTTACATTATAAATCATGTAATGTACTATTTTTCTTACATTGTCAATCATATATTTTAAATTAGATAATATTATAAATTTTTTAAAATTTGTTATTATTTATCTAATAAAATAATTATAAAATGTAAACTAATAATTATAATTTCAGTATATAATATTATAATTAGTTATGTTGTAATAATTTTGGATTATAGTTAGTTAGGCTGTAATAATTTAGGTTTTTTTAGCTGACTAGGGTTTTTTGCCAAAACAAGATTTTAATGGCCATTCTTTCATTGATTTAGTCTATTATTTATTATAGTCCATGTATAATTATATATTTTATCCATGTTAATTCTATGATTTTTCTTTTATGTTATGTAAATTTAATCCTTAAGTTTATACAGGCAAAAAGCATCTCAATATTCACAAATTGATGAAAAAAATAAAAGGTAATAATGTAGTACCATCATTTTTTATTGGATTCCTAAAAAACAACATTTATAATGAATTTTAATAATTTTTTTAGATTTTTTAAAGCTTTAATCCGACCGATCCAGTCGATTTCCAATCTAAATCGTCGATTCACCGATCCGAATCGATTTTTGAGGTACCCCATCCAAGTTACCGATCCGCTTTTTAAACCATTGATCCGAAGTGTTGGAAGTGCTCGTGCCCTGATTGAAAACATAGGAAACCTCAAATGGAAAGCATATTGATTATCCATCATACTGTTGGAAATCTATTGAGTTGCCGATCATCATCATGTCATGTGAGTGAGACTTAAAGGGAAAAGCATAGTATGTTACTGCTGAGAATCTAGTGTTGCGCCCATCCTTATCGAATCCCTACGAGAGAGAGAGCGCTTGAGCAATCATATATATTTATTTGTCTTTTTACATGTCCAAGTCATTCTCCATCGCCGTCCATCCTTTGAATCGATAATGATAACATTTTTTTGCCTAATATTTTAATGCTTATATGGATCATAGCACAATTTCTTTATGGTAAATTGTCCTCGGTTACTCAATATGTAAAGGGTGCGGTTTCCATGAGGTTGCAACATTAAACAATCCAATTAAGACGTATCTTCAAATTTGTTCATAACCTATAATGTTGATGTAAAACATTCTTAAGATTATCTCAAAATCTATTTTCATATCTAATTATAAATTTTTAAACTATAAAAATAGTTAAAATCAAGTAGATCTATAAACATATGAAAATTTAAAAAATAGATGGTCTAGATAATATGTTGTAAGATGCACTACTTTTGGGACTCAAGATCCTTTTTTCTTTCATAATCATATATCTCGATGTCGAGATACTCAATTAGAGGTTTTTTATTAAAATAACATTTTTCAATAGATTTTTGAGGTGCATCCGTCGTTTTACATTTTAAAGTTGCAACTTTATATAAACTTTTTCCATAGAATAATGATCCTATAAGACCTCCCACACACCAATGTATATAGGATCCTAAAGGATCACCATTAAATTTGACACGGGTCTTTATAAAAGAAATCTCATATCCATGTGAACTTTTCTAGATATATATGTCAATTTAATGATGATTCTTTGGTGTCCTACCCACATGAATGTGGGAGGATCTCATAGGATCATTACTATTTCGGAGTAATATGCATATATATTTTCCTCCCGTATAAAGAAAGCAAACCACTTGAAAATATTTAACATGTAAAATATAGGGAAATTATAATTTGAGGGATCTCTTACAAAATCATTAAAGGCAAAACATCCGAATTGGAGTTCACTTTTAAAATTTTCATTCACTGAGGTCTAAACTATATTTTTGAAATGCCCAAATTGACCCTAACTCGATAAGGGTATTTTAATAGTTCAACTAGGATGCCTTAATCAAATGATAGGAGTACTCTTACTTGTATAGGGTGGGTCAGTGACAAATCAAATGTACATCCTAAGGATAAATATAAAAAGATAATAGTCCCACAAAAAAAATAAAAGAAAAATATATTTGTAGACCCCATGTTTAATATTCATTTCTCTATGGGTCCAAAGTTTTGAAAGGTATCCTCTAACCTCCAACATATTTTATTCATTTTATCCCTTTTTTTTGCCCAAACAAGTTTTAAAAAATATCATTTTAAAATCCCTCTTTCCCTCTCCCCCTTATGTCCAAACCCCTCTCTCCCCATTTCCCTCTCTCCCCATTTTTCCCCAAGTAACATAAGATATTGTTTTTCTCTTTCACGCAATGGATTTTATTATTACAATGATGCTCATTGCGCTATCATTTTGAGCCCAACGTTCTTACATAGCCATGATAGTGATGAGGGCTCTCTCAGCTTTTAGGCATGGATTATTCATTGGGGCTTCTTATGTTCAGGAGATATTTTTGCTCTCCAAGAGAAAAATGCGAGATCTTCACCAGTGTTTCTTTTTCTCATGACTCTCTTTTTGATACACGAATAAATAAATAAATAATATATATATATATATATATATCAAAGCATGCTATGAGACCCCTGTCATTCTACAATAAACCCACAGTAAAAAGCTCAAAAGTTATTTCACCATTACCATCACTCTTCTAAACAAAGCAAAAGAAACGAGAAACCCAAATAAAACAAACATCCAAATTCTTCCGCAAACCAAACCCGATAAATTTAAACCCTATATACCGAAGGAGTTACTACTACACATGGGGCTTCTTCAACTTTCATCTCTTTCAGGGCTTCCAAATGAAGAAGGTAAAGACGAGTTACCAGCATGTGATCCATTCGCTCTCTCCTATTTTCACAGTGGGCAAGGCATCCACTGCTTCTTTCGTGGTGGGAGGAGTCCCATATCTTTCGGGATCATTCTCAGCTAAGTGTTGTAACAGAAGTACTGAATCTACCATGTGCATGACTGACTCCCTATAAGTTGTGTAGGTCCGACACAAACAAATACTACTGAAGTTTATAGTATGATATCAAAAATATTAAAGATATCTATATAAAGTACAAATTAAAAACATCTATTTATTTATTTTTACATGTTAATGTTTCCCATACTAGAGATTATGTATGTCTTAAAACATGGTTCAAAATCATGGAAGGGGTGCATATCTCATACCCGTTAGCCGACAAAAAAAAAAAACATGACCTAAGTTGAGTCCCAAATTCACAATAATACCTATTGGGCTTTTATTGCATCGAGAAAGAGGTTTGATTGTACATCTTTTACAAAGTATTCTCTGGATAATTTAAATCTAAATAATTTGATATCGCCTATATGACATGACCGATAGAAAGAAATATTCCAAACCTCTATTTTTGTCATATATTTCATGAGAAATGATCATATAAGATGCTTCCCAACCCATATGTATAAGACTTCAAATGATCAATATTAAATTTGATATTGATATATAAAAAAATTAAATTCCTCACTCGTGATAATTTGTCTAAAGATCCGTAACAACTTTAATAATAATCTTTTGATATCTTATACATACGGGTGAAAAAAAATCCTATAGGACCGTTACTCATATTTGATACGATAGATGATATTAAACGATCGGTTTTCAAGATGGCTTAATGGCGAAATGAGAAGAACATGCGTTTTTGACCGTACTGACAAGCTTACTTCTAAAAGTTATTACATTTCTCCAGGTGCTCACTGAGGGATATCCGTGATATTCTATATGATTATTGAGGGTAAAACTATCCACTGCCTAAACGCACAGAATGGGAGCAGCGTAGGCTTATTTTTTGCTACTGTTCACGTGATGAACAACATACTTTTTTTTTTTTCACGATATTTTATGCGAATATTCTGGGTATTTTTATTAAATGCAACAAATGGGCCCCATCAGGCGACGGACAATCCTCCGTACGATATGCCTTTATTCTGCCTTCACGTCGAGACTGCAGACGAAGAGACGTTTTAAATCTCTTGTGCCCCCTTTCGAGATAAGGAGATAAGTATCCCGTCTACGTCACGTGTACCCTTTCAAGATCCGACAGGGCTACATTCAACATGTAAAAGTTCATCTCATAATTTTTTTTATTTAAATAATATCTTTTATTTGAATTTTTAAATCTATTTGCTTTTTTATTAGAATAACAGTAATATGAGACCCTTCCATAGTAGAGCATTAAGCCATTGCCATTAAATTATTTACATACATTTAGAGAAGTTACCAATAAATTTATCCACCTAAATCTTTCATATATGTGATAATTTTTTTGGAAATCTATGTTCAAATTTAATAATAATATTTTAAAATATGATTCATATGAGTGTGGAAGGGTTTTGTCGTATCATTATTTTTTTACAAATATAATTAAATAATTAAATAGCAATAATTTTATAAAACCCTCCCACACCCATGCGTATAAAACTTTAAAAGATCAGTATTAAATTTGGTACAGATATCTAGAAAAATCAAATCCCACACGATAACTTTTGTAAATATTTGTACCAAATTTAATGGTAATCATTTGAGATCCTACACACATAAATGTGGAAAGATCTTATAGGATCATTGTACAAGGAGGTCACAACTTACAACTACTCATATTCATTAGATGTCAAATTGCATGGCTTGATAATAATTTTTTTTGAAATTTTTTATCTAATCAATGACACTTTGATAATTACTTATTTTGAAATCTAAATAACAATAATAATTGTGATATTTTTATACAAAAGGTAAATTGTATGTTTGTAGAAAATCCTACAAATTTTTTCTTTTATAACTCCAAAAACTTTTATTTTTGCAACTTCCTCTAAGTCAAAGTAGGATCTTTTACGACAAACACACCACAATACAACGTATATTTTTTAGGATAATAATTAAAATAGTCTGACACACATTGTACTGGACCATGGACCAGTATCATTTAAATCAAGTAAAAATACGTGAGAAAAACATCTATTTCAAGAGGTAATTTCATTTTAAAACACACTACCCTTTACATTTTAAAGATAATTATAAAAATAAATACTTTTGAAATTAATAATATAGTTATAAAAAATATCAAGGGATGACAGGCCTAGAAAGTGTGTGGTCATGATGGGCATTTATGACTTTCCTTTTAAAATACTTTTGTATAGAGGGCTAGTGATATGATGGCCGATATATCGGATCAGGATTTAAAATATGTAATAATTATTTTTAAAAAATAACGGTGGAAAATATTTTGATAGGTTGCTTCCTTCTGCACCAAATAATATGTACTATTTGAGTAATATGAATTTCTCACAAATGTTAACCAAAGAAATTGCGGCATGTAGAGCCCCAATAAGTTTCATTGGAAAATGTGTTTTTGACATTGAAAATCTCTCAAATTAATATATCAATCTCGAGTCTTCAAGATGCATGGATGTGAAAATAAAAAGAAAGGATTTCTAAGTCTAGAAAATAATACATTTATTATTGTATTATCTTAATGTTTATTTTTTAGATTTTTAAATGTTCATATGTTTGCCCCATTTACCAAAATTTTGAAGCTTTAAATTTCATAACTACACTGCAAACCATAACATGGATTTATGATAGTGAAATAACATCTTTGGGCGTCATTTAGGGTGTGTGTTACTTAAATTATTTGAAGTGCTAACCTTGTACCAGTGTAGTAACTCAGGCTCGCCCTAGCGAGCCTGAGTATCCCCGAGTAAGTTGTCCCATTCAAAAATTTTAAGGAAAAAAAAAAATTAGAAAAAAAAATCTATTTATAAAATATTTTTTATGTGTTCTATCACTTTGACAAAGATTGGAAAGTATTGTGGCTATAAATATTTAATTTTATAATTTTTTTTCTTTTTGGGATATTTTGAAAATACTTCCAATCACAAATTGATTTGTTCAAAATCTATATATTTACTCCCTTTTAAATCTCGTTTAGATGTGTTTTGTCTAATTTTACTTTAAAAGCATATTTCTGTTTTTTTTTTAAATTTTTATAATTTTAAAAGACTAACTTTTTTTTATAGCCGAGTACTTAACGGCCGAGTGTCGTTCAATCGAACATTGCCTTTTACAAGAAGGGTGTGGTTTGCATAGAGGCTCTAAACAATCGAAGTAGAGCCCACCTTTAGATAGTGTTCATAAATTTGGTTTTAACATTGAAAATCTTTGTGATTGCCTTAAATATATTTTCTGTCTGATTATAAAATTTAAGACCTAAAAAATAACGTAGATCAAGAAGATCTATGAAAAGTTGAAAATCTTGAAAATTTACGGTTTAAAAATGCGTTACAAGTTGTACTACTTCTAATTTTTTCACTAATTATAAAATTTAAAACCTAAAAAATAATGCAGATCAAAAAGATCTATAAAAAAATTAAAAATCTTAAAAATTTACGATTTAAAAATGCGTTACAAGTTGGACTATTTCTAAACTTGAAATGCAATGTTTTGTCACGTCGCATCAAAACAGTCCCTCCTAGTGACATTTTTTAGGGGGGCTCTAATTTGATTGTTTAGGGCCTCGGCCCTATATAAATACTGCTTAACTTCTGTAATATATTTTTAGAAGCCGTCACTTTAATACATAACGGCCATTATAAAAAGTTGCCAATATTGACCGATAGGGAACGTTGATTCCGTAAGGTACACGTTCGATCTATCAAAAACGACCGTTATATCTAACGTTTAAGCATTTTGTTCGACTACTCCCGAAACAAAATAAATAACGAGGAATCATGAAAAAAAATATGGAGACAACAATTTTGAATGGAACAAAAAATTGACCACCTAGAAAAACAAAAAAAGTCATCGTAAACGAATTGTATAAAGTTGCCTCCTTATACCATAAAAATATGGAATTGCATAAGGTTGCCTCTTTATACTATAAAAATATGGGGCGCATATAAAATTTACTTAAGAGGCGTCGTTTCGGTGTTGAAACCGGCTTGAAAAATCACTTTTCATCCTAGAGTATAAAATTTAAACTTTAAAGAATTGTACAGATCAAGTGATTCAATAAATACTCGAAAATCTTGAAAATAAACGGTCTAGAAAACTAGTTATAAGATCCACTATTTTTTGGACTTAGAATTCTCTTTTTTTTAGGAGAGAATTTTCCACTCGCCAAAAGATTTCATTCTCCCACAAAAGCATGTTGTCATGTCCGTTCATCACAATGTCGAGATGATCACTAGGAGGCTTCTTCAACGCCGAAACACTCTTCTCTATACAATTTTTGAGGTGCGCCTTACTTCAACAGTATAAGGCTGCGGCTTTATATAAACTTTTTCCACTTAAAATTTGTATACAAATTGTTACAAAGGATAATGAGGAGATTTCATTGGTTTATACGAGGTCAAGATAATAAGTAAGACCAATTAATTGTGAATAAATCATACTAACTTCAAAATATTAATGAAATCTACATTTTTTTAATATCAAGGTTTTAAAAAATAGATCGGTGATTCGAATCGATTACATCCATATCCGTGTCGAATTGGGAGAATCGATGGATCGGATCGAAAGAATCACCAGAATCGGTAATTTTTGTTTCAAATTTTTTAAAATTAATTCAAGAAGAAATTGATCATCCTTTTTTTTTCTTTTAACTCGGTGAAAAATCGATCGAAATCAGTGAAGAATCGGCCGGACATGGTGAAGAATCATCAGAATCGGTAGTTCCGCAAAAAAATCGACGATTCTACTATTTGGAACCACCTTTTTTTTACCTAATCCGAATTGCCTAATCGGGTCACCGATTTTTTAAACCTTCCTTTATATACGTACCGACGAAAACGCTTTGATACTTCCTCCAATGATAAAATTCGTGTGTGCCTTATCCACTTGACACACGGTTAGGTTCTCTACCCACTATCTTACCGACACTAGAATATTTCTTCATTAGGGACAGAGCAGGTGACTTTTGATTTTGATTGAGAGTTGAAGATAGAGACCAAATGATCTTGCATCACTAATATAAATTCATATTAAAAAGAAAGGTTTCTATACTTTCCCTGATCCAGCTGTCCAATTTAAATTAAGTAAGTTAATGACTGATTGATCTAGATTTTATGTTTTATAATATTTTATTTTTAATTATTTTTTACAAATTATATGAGTGAAAATTTTGGCACATGTTATTTAATGGGGCGCACCTCAAAAAAAAATTAAAATATATTTTGATAAAATATAATGTCCAAAATGCCTGTAAAACTTTTAAAAGAATTTTGGTCATTTTACTTTATTGAGTATATTTTTTTATATTTTTAACAGCTACGGGTTCAAGAGAGGAGTGGATGCCCAAAATTTGGTATCAAAATATTTTTCAAAAAAACTACTAAAACTAAATAATATAGAGGCATGACATTACGATTGAGGCAATCTTAACCGCCCATTCAGAATGGACTTTTGGACAGGGGAATTATATAAGTTTTGTACAGTGAGAAAAATATAAAAAGCTCGATGTAATGATTATTTATTAAAGTTGCAATTTGCAAATACTAACTAAGTGAAAAGTTTATATAATGCATCCACTTTGTATTATAAAAGTAAGGCTCACTTTGAAAATCCTTCATATAGTGGTTGTTCTGATACTCGAAAAACCCCTAATTGATCACATCGGCTTTTAAATTATGAAAGTGCAAAAAAAAAAAAAAAAAAACAAAGGTCTTAAATTTTAAATTATGAAAGTGCCAAAAAAAAAAAAAAATCTTAAAATTAGTATATCTTGTAACACATTAATGAGACCGTCTATTTTCAAGAGGACCATGTTTCTATGCAACCAAGCCCGCATATTAAAAAATACGGGCCTCTTAATAAATGTATTTCTGAGATGGATTTTACGACTTAATTTCTAACGACCTGTAATCTCTAACATAGAGATCATGAATATGAATGAATAGATAAATTTTAAAAACTAAAAATAACAATTCTAATAAAAAAACATTTGGACCATTAGTGTCTATTGTTTTTATATGGAACACCTACTTGCATCCATCTTTAACAATGCTTTATACTTTCTAGACTGTATATGTAGAAAAGCCGTCCAGCCCACATAAAACAATTTTTCTTTTCAAAATTTTCAAATGTTTATGGATAAACTCAATATGAACTATTTTTTAAACTTCAAATTTCATGATTAGAAGCGGAAATATCATTTCTGAAATCAATACTACATCTTTAAGTAGGTTTCGAAGTGATACATACTTGGACTATTTAAGATAAATAAATAGGAAATGAGAACTTGGTGGTGGAACAACTTGGGCCGCTCTTTAATAGATACCTCAAAATCATAATGAGATGGGATTTGAAGCAAAGCTTTTTAAGCCATGAAAACACGTAGTTTCTTCATTACAGTTATTTCTATGAAATCAGGCCCAGCCTCAACTAACCGATAATTTTAGAGAGGCGGCCTTTTTTTTTGTTTACCCTGTTTCGACGCGGCTAACCCCGCGTATGTAGAAATACGGACCTATTAATAAATTTATTTTTTATATGTATTTTTGGACTTAATTTTTAAGGACATGTAATCTCTAACATAGAGATCATAAGCATGAAAAAAAAAAAAATTTGAAAACTAAAAATAATAATTCTACTAAAAAAATATTTGGATCGTTATTTTCCATTGTTTTTAGATGGAACACCTACTTGCATCCATTTTTAAGATGGATGCTTTACACTTTTTGGACCGCATATATAAGCATGCGATCCAGCATGTATGAAACATATTCCTTTTTTTTTTTGGTGACTACACAGAGAGATGGGCTTTTAACTACAAAATTTTTCGTACATTTACTCTAGGAGCAAAGAAGCGCGTGATCGAGAGCCCAAATTGGTACATCAAATGTGAAATTTGACCGTCTGAGGTGTCATAAAGTTCAACCTTCTTCTTCTCTTTCTTTTTTTTTTTTGCACTTTCATAATTTAAGAGCCGATGTGATCAATTAGGTGTCATAAAGTTCAACTTTTTTTTTGTTTTGTTTTTTTAACTCTAAGCAGAATCGGTGGAAGCTCAAGGCCACTTAATTTTATCCAACAATTATAATTGATTGAGACTTTCTTGTGTACCAAAGATAAATAGTTTTAGGGTGTGGTTTTTATAAGGTTTCAGCCATAAACAATTCAATTAAGGCGTACCTCCAAAATTTATTTTGACATGTAATTTTGGTATAAAAAGTTATTAGTATTATTTGAAAATCTATTTTTATCTCTAATTATAAAATTTTACACTCCAAATATAATTAAAATCAAGTAGATCTATAAACATATGAAAATCTTGGAAATGGAGGGTTTATGGCAATGTTTTTGGGACTCAAAATCTTTTTGTTTTCCATAATCATACATCGATGTTGAGATGATCGATTAGAGGGTTTTTCAATATTACAACGACTTTTCTTAATGGATTATATAATTCTACATTTTAAAGTTGCAACTTTATATAAACTTTTTCCATAGTTTTATCATACATATATATATATTTCCCATTATAAACTGTCAATCACAGTTCACACGGTTCACACCTCATAAAATCATGAAAATTTGCAATTGAAGCATAGAAAAACTTTTACATCTCCCCTTTAAACATTATAGTTGGTGAAAAATATTTAAAATTTAAATATATAAAAATAGTGTATATTGTAACAAATTATGTAGACAGTTCATTTTGCTTTCAAAATAAGTTTTGGAAGATCAATACTATTTTTTGAATTTCAAATTTTATTGCCGGTCTTGAACATTGATTTTAGAGCCGAATGAGAATTTGAGGTGAGCCTAGAAACTTCATTCTTTTTTTGAAAGTAAACATCCACTAAGTCCCAAATTTTCACAAAACAAAATTATTCTCAGCATGCTCCCCCAGGACCATCCTAAAGTCACCATATGAAAACCATTTTTTTGGGGTTAAATTGGAGGTGCAGATTCACTTTCTTCCGTAAGGCCTAGGCCTCATCTCAGGCCTTCTCGATCACTATAATATTGAAACATGGGCTGCTAACGATAATGAGGGTGAATGTTACTAGACTGTGCTGACCACGTGCCCCTCCTTTTACCCTCATCCTTTCACTTCTACTTTCTTTGTGGACCCATTCGCCCGCCATGATTCTTCCTCTCTCGCTCTACTTTTCAAAGTTTTTAAAATCGCATTTCTTTATTCATATCTATTGGCATATATCCATTAAGAGTCTTTCTTTAACACATCAGTCACAAGACTTTCTACCTCATATGTCTATAAATTCCCTACCCACCATTGTTTTTCTTTCTGAACCAGAGCGTCCAGTTACTGTAAAAAGAAGAGGGAAGCTCGTGTTAATGGCCGTCTCTAAAGGGTTTTTGGTGCTATTGCCGCTTGCCTTTGTGGTGGCCATATCCACCATTGCAACAGCTCAGATATCTGATCTTCCTATTGTGTCGGGGCTCTCATGGAGTTTCTATGAATCTTCATGCCCTAAACTTGAAGAAATTGTTAGAAAGAGACTGAAACAGGTCTTCAAGAAGGACATCACCCAAGCTGCCGGCTTGCTCCGTGTCCATTTCCATGACTGCTTTGTTCAGGTGACCGACTCTTTTTAACTTTTTTCTTTTTTTTTTGTTGGTGATATTTGCCTCTATCTCAGTCATTTTGTGTTGTATTGGCGTCTCTCTCTCTAACGGTCTCACCCAATACCTCTCTCGTGGTTGTTAATGAGGCGGCATATGGGCCGCGTAACCCGCTCAAAAAAAACCAGGCTAAAACTAGGGCAGGACGATGGCCCGGCCTTGTGCAGGGCAGAAAAACTATGACCCGATGGTAGGACCAGGCTGAAACATGCCAATCTCGGTTCGCCACAAGGCTTTTTATTTTTTTTCTTTTTTTTTTTGGGTTATATGGCCGAACTGGCCTTAATAGGATTATGGACCGGGCTTGTGCTCTCTCCATGAGGCCGGGGAGAAAAGTCATGGCCCGAGGGTAGGACTGGGCTAGGCTGGGTCCATGGCCGGTTGGGTCCTCCCCAGACCTTTTTTTTTTTCTTTATGTTTTTTATTTGGCTTAGCCAGCCTTAATAGGGCTAGGAGCCGGGCCTGGGACAGCCCCATGGGACTAGGCTCCCGCCCGGTACCCCTCTGTTAAAAACAAAAAAAAAAAACTCTTTTTTTTTTTTTTGAAAATGGGTTAAATCATCTTATTTATGTGATTATTTACGGGTGAAAAATGTGTGTTTTTAGGGTTGCGATGGGTCGGTATTGTTGGAAGGATCAGCAAGCGGGCCCGATGAGAAGGATGCGCCCCCCAACCTCACTCTGCGCCCCGAAGCCTTTAAAATCATTGAGGATTTGAGAAGACGGGTTCACAAGAAGTGCGACCGCACCGTCTCCTGCTCAGATATCACTGCCCTTGCTGCTCGTGAATCTGTTTTCCTCGTATGACTCTTCCTTATATATTCTCATGTATCATCTTCCTTACTTTCTTTATTTTTATATGAAGAGAGCGTATCAGGTGATAGTGAAAGCCACCAAAACAAAAGGGAGTTTTATTTTACTTTTTCAATGGCCCAAAATTGGCGTTTTTTTCTTTTTTTCCCCCTTCCAAAAAGCAATTTCATTAGAAAAAGAAAAAATTATTGGAGTCCAGAAATGCTCCAAATCAACTCCCCTCGCAAAGAAGACAAGTCTTTGAACCGGATGAGGACGAATGTTTTTTAAGAACTCGATAGTCTTTTCAAAAATATCCGGGTGAACGGGTGATGATCATAAGATTATCTTTTTGCCAAAAATATTTTTTTTGCCAGAAGATATTTGTTTTTTAACGGGGAATTTCCCTTTTTTTTCCTGAAGATTTCATTCTCCAATAGGAGCATACTAGCCATTTATTGTCTTAGATATAACCCGAATAATTGAATAAAGCCCGAATAATTGTATAACCCTTATTTTGGGAGGTAATTTTGACCCATAACTAACTTCAATAAAAAAGGAAGTGAT
>NW_006499159.1:4961615-5008258 GCF_000471905.2 Amborella trichopoda
GGGAGAGAGAGAGAGAGAGAGCGGGGGGGGTGGGGCGCTAGGAACTTGTGTAGAATTAGGAATTACCCTCCTCATATACGCCTCAAGAGCCCTAGGCATGCCTATCTAAATTTGAATTTCTATTTTGATTAGATATTCCTTCTCTCTCACATAAGATGTAGAAATTCAAAGTCAAAAGATTTGGTCAAAAATTTTGAAGAATATTTTCAAAAAATATATATATTCTTTTGCTCCCACAAAATAAGAGTTTAAACTAAAGTAGAGAAGAAAACAGTTAGATAGGATCTGGAGAGCGAAAGAGAGGAAAGAAAATAAATATGAAGAGGGGGAGAGAGAGGCGTGTGAGAGATAGAGAGATAGCGAGGGAAAGGGAGTGGCGTAGAGATTTATAATGAGCTCTACCCCTCTTATTTATATTAAGTAATTACATAACTACAATTTATGGAAATTACTGCACTTATTTAGAAAAATAAGACAAATAAAGACTAAAAAAAGATAAATGACAGTTCTACCCATCAATTGCAATAAAGGTTATTCCTTTTATTTCCAACACCCCCCTTCAAGTAGGTACTTAGATATCATTCATGCCCAGCTTGCTTGTGATATCATGTAATATGTCCGTCCAACGGCTTTGGTGAAGATATCTTCAAGTTGATCTTTAGACTTCATATGAGGAGACTGAATGATGTTGGCAGCAACCTTCTCTTTGATGAAGTGACAATCTACTTCAATGTGTTTAGTCTTTTCATGAATAAAAGGATTTTCTGTAATATGAATGGCTACGTTATTGCTACAATATAGACTTGGTAGTCTATACCAAGAGTCCAAGTAAAACCTTTTGCAACCAATCTTGCTTTATATCTTTCCAATGATCAAAAAGTTGTCCGCCCGACCGCCTAGGCGGCTTTTTGAAAAAAACGCCTAGTCTTAAGGCGGGTGGACACTATTAGACGGCCAAAACTAGGCGCCCGCCTAGGCAGCTTTTTGGAAAAAACGCCTATGCATTCTTAAGGCGGACACTATTAGGCAGCCAAAACTAGATGCCCGCCTAGGAGTTTGGCGGAAAAAAAATTCGGGAAGGGGCGAAAAGTGTCATTTTACCCCCTCCAAAAAATAATATTAATTTGTAACAACTGATTTATCGAAACTTCCCTTTGCAAGTGATAGTAATTAATTTATTGAGAACCTAAAAATAATAATTACGAATGTGCTTTTTGCATGTAACATTAATTATTAATTTATTGGGAAACAAAAAATAGTATTAATTCCTAATTACTGATTCATCGAAAATGCCTTTTGCATCTGATAGTAATTAATTTATTGGGAACCCAAAAATAATAACTACGAAAATGCTTTTTGCATGTAACATTAATTATTAATTTATTGGGAAATCAAAAAAATACTATTAATTCCTAATTACTAATTTATCGAAAATTCCTTTTGCATGTGATAATAATTAATTTATTGGGAACCGAAAAATAATAACTACAAAAATGCTTTTTGCATATAACATTAATTATTAATTTATTGGGAAATCAAAAAAATAGTATAAAATGCCTTTTGCATGTGATAGTAATTAATTCATTGTGAAGCCAAAAATAATAACTACAAAAATGTTTTTTTGCTTGTAAAATTAATTATTAATTTATTGAAAAATCAAAAAAATAATATTAATACGTAATTACTAATTTATCGAAAATTCATTTTGCATGTGATAGTAATTAATTTATTGAGAACCCAAAAATAATAACTACGAAAATGCTTTTTTGCATGCAACATTAATTATTAATTTATTGAAAAGCCAAAAAATAGTATTAATTCATAATTACTAATTTATCGAAAATACCTTTTGCATGTGATAGTAATTAATTTATTGGGAACCCAAAAATAATTACTACGAAAATGCTTTTTGCATGTAACATAAATTGTTAATTTATTGGGAAACCAAAAAAATAATACTAATTCGTAATTACTAATTTATCGAAAATGCCTTTTGCATGTGATAATAATTAATTTATTGGGAACCCAAAAATAATCACTATGAAAATGCTTTTTGCATGTAACATTAATTATTAATTTATTGGGAAACCAAAACGATAGTATTAATTAGTAATTACTAATTTATCGAAAATATCTTTTGCATGTGACAATAATTAATTTATTGGGTATTAATTCGTAATTACTAATTTATCAAAAATGCTTTTTACATGTAACATTAATTATTAATTTATTCCGAAACCAAAAAAATAGTATTATTTTGTAATTGCTAATTTATCGAAAATGCATTTTTCATATGATAGTAATTAATTTATTGGGAACCCAAAAATAACTACTATGAAAATACTTTTTGCATGTAATATTAATTATTAATTTATTGGTAATCCAAAAAAATAGTAGTAATGCGTAATTATTATCACATAGTATATACAATAAATGGGGGGAGGTGTGGGGAATCCAACTTAAAAAAAATAAAAAATCACCAGGTTTTTTTAGATCTGGGTGCCCCGCCTAGGAGGCCCAATCTCCCCCACAACCTAGGCGGCCGCCTCCGACTTATTGAACATTGTATTTTTCAATGGTACCATCAGCTTTATATTTTACAGTGAATATCCACCGACATCCTACGACCTTCTTCCCTTTAGGAAGGTTGGTGATTTCCCATGTATTTTTTCGCTCAAGTGCTCGCATCTCATCATCCATGGCAGCTTTCTGTTAAGGTTGTAAAAGTCCTTCTGCAACACTGGAAGGTATTCAAACAGAAGAAAAAGCAAATATGAACGCACGATGAGAGGTAGACACAGAATTGTAAGATATGAAGTTTCCTATTGGATGTTGAGTGCAAGAATGTGTACCTTTACGTATAGCACTAGGTAAGTCCAAATTAGGATTCTCTAAGAGGGTGAAAGAGTTACTTGAGTCAGGAACAGTTCCTGATTCCGGGTTAGCATTCAGGGAATGGTTGCTTAGAACATCGGGTTGTACCATTTTCTTCTTCCTAATATACATCTTTAACTCCTTTGAATGCACACCATTCCTTTCAAGCAAACCATCAGATAAACCACTCTCTTCTGATAAAAGTGATGTGCGAATAGGAAGGGAACAAATGATGTGCTCTCTTCACCAAAATGTATCTTATTCTCACCTTGAAGAGAGCATTCATGACCTTTAGAGGAGAAGTATAGAACAGATTCAAGGAAAGTAACATCCATGGAGACATAGCAGACCTTGGTACTAGGATCATAACATGTGTACCCCTTTTGATGAGATGGATACCCAAAACAAAACATTTGGCAGCTTTAGCATCAAGCATGTCCCTCTTTAGACCAAGGATGTGGACAAAATATACAAAACCAAACACCTTAGGAGGTACGGGGAACATGCGTAAGTAAGGATCAACAATTTCTGCGGGAGATTTTCCCTCAAGAACACTAGAGGGAAATCATTTATTAAAAAGGCTGCAATGAAACTGATTTAAACTAGAAATTTTTTTGAACTTTCATTCCCAGTAAAAGAGCTCAGGTGACTTCCAACAAGTATATGCTTTTCTCTCAGCTATACCAATCTACTGACATGGGTGTAGATACGTTTAGAACTCAATCCCTTGATCAAGAAGATAATTTCTAAGTTTGTTTGACACGTACTCACCCCCATTGTCAGAGCGCAAGACTTTAATTTGTGCATCATAGAGTTGGCAGCTTCATCGTTGTTTTTATTAGATAGACAATCGTAAATCTAAAATAATCATCCACAAATGTAACAAAAAATGGATCCAAATATAGATGTAACTAGTGAGGACACCATATATCATAGTGCATAAGAGACAAAGGAACATCAGTTTTTTTATTAATATTGATAGGAAATGAAGTTTTACAATATTTTGACAACTTACAAATGTCACATTGCGATTGAACTTGACCTAGAGACTCAAACGTTTTAGGAAATAAAGAACGCAAGTAAAAGATGATGCATGACCAACTTGAGTGTACCACAAATACACTCTTTCTTTATTAGCAAATAGCAATTAAAGATGTGGCTGCATTAGTCAAGGGACGATCAGGAGTCTCCAAAAAGTACAACCATCCATTTCCAAGACCATGCCCAAAAGTCTTCCCCGCCATCAAGTCCTGGAGTACACAATGAGAAGGGAGAAAGGTTATACTACAATCTAAGGTCTTTGTGAGATTACTAACTGACAGGAGGTTATTAGAAATATTGGCAACTTGCAAGGTGGATGACAAGTTAACAGAAGTAGTAAGATGTATAGTTCCCTTTCTCTTGATTGGAATAAGGGAACCATCTGATATTTTAACCGATTCATAACTAGAACAAGGGACATAAGACGAGAAAAAATCAGCCATACCAATCATACGTTCAGTTGCTCCAAAGTCAATAATCCCAAGGGTTTCAGCGCTATTTACAGAGTTTTAATTGGCTCCTGCAAATATACATGATTGTGCAATGTGAGACTTAGAGGAGAAAGAAGGGTCTCAAATGGATGTTTGCTACTTGAGAAACAGGAGCTCTCTTTTAGGAATAGGCACCAACTCTTCTTAAGGTTCAAACGAGATAGTAGCTTGCTGCCCTTGAGTAAGTAGAGCAGTATTTTCATTGCTTGTCGTTGGATTTGCACTTGAAAGTATCGTCTTGGGCATCCAACCATATCCCAACATGTTTCCCTCAAGTCAAGTCTTCCCACATTTTCTGCAGCCACATTCACCACCTCAGCCTCCACCTCGACTCCTAAAACGTCCTCCACCTTGATTACCACTAGAACTTGTGAATAGGGCAGATCTTTCAGTTTCACCCATAGACACAACCATTACCTTGCGACGAGTTTCTTCATGCTGAAGAAGGGAGAAAACAATACCAAGTGACGACAAAGTCTCACCACCGAGAACATTCGCCCTAATTGTTTCATACTCTCCATTACCCTCGCCCTAATTATTTCATACTCTCCATTACACCCTTTGATATCTTCAAATAAAAAGTTTTAACGATCTGGTTACACTCTTAGATCTGATAACACTCCATTTTTTCAATAAAAATATAAAAAAACAGCACTAAGAGTATTCTCTTATTGGGGTATACAAACCCTAGTCCATCCAAAAACTAGGTTTTCTAATAAATACTAAATCAACATCCAGAGTTATATATATAAAAAAAACTCACCTCCATTGACACAGTTAGTGCTGGAGAAAAAAGGTTAGGGTTCTAGGGCATGATGACATCATCTAAAAAATGACACTAGCCCTAAACTCAGTTCTCGCCGACTTTTTGAAGAGAGTGGCATAGAGATCTCTAGTTACCTCTCCCCTCCCTTTTTTTTAACGTAATAAACTAATTACAACTTATGGACAAAACTGCCCTAATTTAGAGAAATAAAACATAAACATTAAACAAAAGATAAATGACAATTCTATCCATCAAATATAATAAAGCAAATTTTTTTTATTTCCAACAATAAAGTTGGTCTTTTTCAAAGATTTCCTACAAAACAAAACTACTTTTTGTTTTGATTATAAAATTCCAAGAAGAGAGGGGTCCCACCTCCATGCGTAGGCTGTCCCACAAAATAAGAACACGGTTTTTCTCCAAGATTTCCTACTAAAACAAAACGCCTTTTATTTTAATAATAAAATTTCAAGAAGAGAGGAGGGGTCATCCCAACTACATATGTGCGGTGTGGGTCCGCATCCTACACATGTGGGTGTGGTGACATGTGAGCCTAGATCCCAGGGCACCACACATGTTCCTACTAGCCCTTTTAAGGGTTTTTACTACTCAAAGTAATTTTAAAAATTCTAAAAAAAGTTTTAAAACTCACATGAACATTTCTCACACTGAAAACAAAACATCTAAGAATGGATAAGTACCAATGGGTCAAGAAAAGTGACTGTCAAGGCACTCCATCCGACCTAGTAACCATGACCTTCGACCATCTTCTCAAACCAACCCAAAGCGCCCAATGACCACAGTTCCGTGTAGGGCTTCATGATTGGCTCGTCAAAGCTAGCCAATAAATAGTGAAATTAGGTCCCAGAATGTAGATTACAGGTTCCTCCCTTAAAAACAAGTCATACACATATCACTATAGTGAAAAAGGGTCTCTCTCTGGACACATGCACACGTATACATTTGCAAGGTTGCTTCTCGATGATGCGACTGTCATGCTTACATATTGTGCCAAAGTTTGTTGCGTATTTAGCCATCGCTCTCACATGCCTACATCCACACTGGTAACGGCGAAGCTCTCCAAGCGTACAAACCATTATTGGGCATCTATCGAACCTCAACAAATGATGATCCTCTAGAAACCCTCAATAGTAATTCCACATGCCTAAAAATAAGGGTTTTAGCCATGACCAGAGCCATAGACTGACCAACACACATAAGTTTTCAATCCACTTTAATTCATTATTTTCATGCTCTCACAGCCTTTAAAGGCCACAGACCCCGACATAGAGGGGCCAAACGAACTTGTTAACAATATTACCAGAATGGGAAATGAAGACTGACTCATAGAAGTTATCATTCTTGATGAATGGAGAACATCACACTATGCTTCCTCCCCTCCACTTGAATGACCACAAACCAAAACTGAAGGGCCAGGGGCCAATCTTGCAATATTAGGGCAGCACGACAGGAAGGATCTTCACATATTCAACTATCAAAGCAAAATCTGACTCTTTACCTACTCTAAACTAAAGATCCTCTAGAAACAAGTGTCCACACTGCATACATCCCTCCAAATCGCATAAGCCCTACTTGACTTAAACCCATACTTCCCCTAAAAGCTCTCACCTAAACACTATCATCCAAAAGTATTCCTATAGAGTCATCTTCCTAGGATAGTTTGGTATAGATCTCCCACACCCCTCAGCTTGCACACATCTTCAAATTTAACTAAGTGGAATTTCCTCTCCGCATTGAATCCTCACCGCAGAAAGGCCATTTGCAATCTCACTAGCTTATCAACGATATTGCAATGACTGGCTCATCTATGACATTGCAAAACATCAGGAAACAATGATATGAACATCATGATTCTGCCACCAAATGATAAAAGATACATTTACAAGCAGTCATAGCACTATCCAGGATGTGCATACCCCCTTGCAAAAACACTTGGGGTAGGTGATAAAATTTGATCCACTACATAATTCAATCTATTTTTGGCTTAAATTATCAATTTGAATCTACATGTAAAACATTATTTTCTATACATACTCTGACCAAACTAATTGACCTAAAGTCCTTCTATCTCATTGCACCTCCAGCCTTAAAAATTTTGGGGTGTAAACGTGACATTCTTGCTACAATTGTGATAACTCCTGTCATGGAACTCATAAAAGAAATAGAGGACATTAGTCGCTATCGATTCCGAGAAATCTTAGCAAAATGCTATGACAAGAACAACCAGACCTGGGGCTTTCCCTCTCTACCCAAAAAAGAACAGGGCCCCCTCAATATCCTCATCAAGCTATCTTTCCAAAATGAAAGGCTCCAAATATAAAACCAAATTCCACACACTCAAAACTCAACACTCGAGCTTCCCTAATGTGTAGAGGTGTCACTAGAATCCGATCGCCTCTAAGATATCATCTACATCCTCAATTATCTCAATTTGGATGCTAATCTTGTTGATACGAATCTTACAACTGTCTATAGTCGCTATTTTATGGAATAAGGAAGTGCTCGAATTCCCTCCCTCCAACCAGCTCAACATGGATTTTTGTCTTCAAAAAATTTCCATTTGTCATGTGACATCTTCACAATCTCTTCTCAAAATGGTCTTTTGAGTCTATCCTTTTTTGCAATTAGAACAGTCCCCTCCCCTCTATCAAGGGTCTTGAGCCGCACGTTGGATTTTTCACACCTAGAAGTCCGAATAAAAACATATTTCACTCCATCATGTAGCATTTACATCTTGTAACTTCTTGCATAAATGCAAAGCATGCCTATCCTTGAATACTAAAATTCCACTGAAGCCAGCTTCCTTATGAGACTCAAACCTCTACAATTTGCAAATCTGAAAGAAGCGCCTGAGACTCCTAGTATAAGAATGGAGCAAAGCAATATGGGGACACAATCTGAAACTAGTATTGGGAGGGCCTTCAAAAGGCCTTCAAAAGCACAATTAGAAACTTGGATTCCAAATCCTAAGATATAAAAAATCTATCCAAATGAGTCAATACTGCATTCTCCTGGTTATTTCACCTAGTGGAAGGCCGTAAGCCTGGTACAGCATTTCTTATAGGAAAATCTGACTACCCCCACCGAAATCCAAACACCAAGGTTTTTGTCGCACACTTCTCATGGAGTCAAGATTTGCGGAAGTTCTTCCCTTCTAGCCCCCTAGGGGTTATGCTAAGGTTAGGACACAAGCACAATTTTCAGCCACTGGATGCACAACTTGATAGAAAAAGAAGTCCCAATCACGGATGCCCCTCTTGACAAAAGGAGTGCCCATATAACTATAATGCCTCTTAACGCAACAATAGATGGCCGTCTGAAAGCTCATAGACTCCTTTCGTCCCTAGAGATCTTATAACTGCAGAAGGTACCAACTAAATCTATTTTTACCATTCAAGATATCAAATCCGCTCCTATAAGCAAAGTCCTTGACAAACACAACCTTTTTTTCATTCCCAAACTCCTTAACATAGTTATCAAAACTGGACCTCACAGGTGGTCCAACCGGTCAGGCCACCAACAGATGTATTGGTCGAAGGTAAAAACCAGGTTTGGTTGAAAGCCGGTCAAAACAAATATTTGACTAGTGTTGGCCAATCAGACCAGCCAGTTTTAACTGGTTCAACCATCTAAATGAATTAGGCATATTTTTACATATTTATTTTTCTTTCTTTTTTTGAAAAAATTTGGTCCAACTCATTCGACCAATGATTGGACTGGTTTTGACTGAACCTAACCCCTCAATGGTTCGGTGGCCAATCCAATCCTGAAAACAACACTCCTTACATTCCATGACATTGTCTTCATCCTTGGGATAAAACCTGTCAGGTTCTTATTTCTTTTCCTAAGGCTTCTAAACATTTTCGTCACTGATCCTAGTCTATAAAACCAAGGGCCATCCCCATCATGATAAAAAATTGTTCTTCAAAACCAACATCCTGAATCAGCAGTATGTTCTCAATGCAGCCTTCTTCTATCACCCATTCAAGCAATATCCCCAGCATGACTACCATAATCACCTTGATTACCCATATTAACCTTCTTCGTCAATGTCCACTGTTAGTCTTTTAGAACTGTGGACTCCTGATCCATTATGAAATATCAAGGACCTTTCCAGCCTGATTTCTTAAAAATTTTCATCCTAACCACATTCTCTTTCCATCCACCAGTTAGATTTCAGGAAAGTCCAAGGATCAAACAGAAAGAGGTAATGAAGCATTAAGTTGTCTAGAGACATACCACATTCTCATGGTTATTTTTCCACTGAAGTGTCATATGCTAACCAATGACTACAGGCTGTTAGTTAGCAAACATATGGAATTTGTACTGTTGGTAAAAGCACATACTTATTCTTTCCATGATTGTCGAGGCAAGCCTTCATAGGTTCTTAATGGGACCTTCATAGGAATTAACAGTCATGAAGGGGCTTCGAATATCTTCCTTGTGGCGTCACTTTCAAAAAATAAAATAAAATCTTCCTTGTGGCGCATGATCATGTAGGGATCCTCTATAGATAACATTCCTTCATGGAATATGGTGCTTAATTATCCCCAAAGATTTCATACTCAGCCTCCTCAGCTTTATCAGTTATAAAGTTCCTTTTGGCCTCCATACCCATCTCCACATATGTGGACTTCACAGTCATGTGTAGCATCTCCTGCTTCATTCTCTAAGGAATAAGCACAACCCTTAGCTTCTTTGAGGTATCAGCAGGCAAGGAGCTTTCATCGTGAGGAGCAGAACTCCCTTTTGTCTTGTATAGGCTCAGCTGTTGGCAAAGTGAAAGAGGAAATGCCACTAGGCATTGCCTTCTGAGAGCCTTGTTATCCACTTCAAAGAAGATAAAATAGCCCCCTTAGAATTTTCCCATTACCAACTCTTTCCACAACACTCCATCCTCCAAGCAAAACTCCAAGTCCAACAAATGACCTAACACAGAACTATAATTCTGGAAATAAATAAATTCCAAAAGTGTCACCCTTGCGTTCCAAAACAATATGTTTTGCAGCCACAATCGGCACAGTTAGAAATCAAATGAAAGAACATTTGCAAAAACAAGATCGAGAATCGCACAAAACACTTCCAAAATTCCAAAGTACCATGTCAATACGAGTCCTAGAATCACAGATTGCCAACTGTTGCCAAATGTTGTACTGTAAGGGTTAACTTTATAAACACCTCATGATTTCTGTGCATAGCTCCATTTCTTTTTTCATTTTTTAGATGGTTTTAGATGAATAACATAAACGTTGCAGCAATCATTTAGAGAACAATACATCATACGAAAAGCGAAAGTATATAACAATCCAATGGCCTGCTTAAAACCATAATCCACTCGGGTCATCACCGTCCAGTGAAATGATTCGGCATGGAGAGTGGAACCCACTAGGACAGGACATGATCTCAATGCTGAGATCTACACGCCCTAGAACATAGTCAATCGTTTTATTCGATGGTGATGACCCTCAGTGGACTTTTGTTACATATAATCCATTGGATCATAGCATACTTACACCATGATCAGCAGCAGAAGGCAAGTTCTTAAAACCTTAGAAGATTAACTCACCTGGTTAGTGCTTATAAGGTAGAGATGAAAGACAGTGAGACCACCAACAAACCATACAGAAATGAAACAATAGGTCATGACTGCAACTGATGCGGGAGATTCTCTCAATGCCCACCAAACTGTATGATGACCTCCATCCATAAGAAGTTTAATGTACAAGGCTGACATGGCAAAAACATATACGCAGAGAATGGTTGAAGACGAAACGAACAGGAAGAAGAATCGGTAATTGCGCTGCATGAGATAAAACTAGGATTAAGAGAGTCAATATAAATGTGAAAACAGCTATGCTCTATAGACAAATTGGAAAACTTGTTTCAATTTGGAAGAACTCTCGAGTTCTCAACTCTCCAGGTCGAGCATGTTTTATAAATGAAAACTCAGGATGTATCCATGTATTTCATAAAATATAATTTCCCTACCTAATTTGACAAATACATGGCAATCCAGATGTGACGGGGATGCAGAATGCCTTGCATAATGAGCTGGATTTAATTTCATTTATTCTTCTTTATTCTTCTCGAACTTTTTGCATGAAAATTTAAAAAGCTCACCCTTTTTTTCCATGTTTACTGTTCAACCAGGACAGTCGAGTCACTTTTTGGCCATACCAAAGTTGGCTGCCAAGTTCGAGTTTTTCAACACTGGCACGCTCAGATAATGAGGATCATCGCCATCCAATGTAATGGGAGGTAGAGCAAGAGTCGAACCAACCAGAACAGGATGCCCCCTATGGTGTGGTCCCACTCTCTTTCCAACACTATCAATCATTCCATTAGGCAGTGATGAAGTCAATGGAAAAAGGTTTACACTGAACAGCAGTCTTCCAAAGCGAGTGCTAGAAATCAACTTTAATCAAAATAATACACATGCACGCAGACACAAGCATCAAGCAATTGGTACATATGCACGACAAGCACAAGAAAAAGGGAAAAACAAGCACGCATTGATAACATACATGCAGATATTTGCTGGGAACAGAAAGTCAAGAAAATACAACAAAAGAGAAAAAACATGTAAGCACACATTCATGCAAATATAGCAGTCCAGCTTATAGATAGAGCGTCCCCTAGGAACGGAAAGTTGAGGAAGTGTAACAAGTTTGCATTTATAGTAAGCGTTGTCCAATCCTCCTATATTTCTTATATATTTAGCAAATTAGAATTGGTGGAACCCCACAGGCATACAATACTTAGCAACACATGTTGACACTACTCATAAGACAAGCAGCTACAAGATTATTACCTGAAGCCCTGGATAAAAGTATGTCATTCTAATTGATCAGAAAAGAGGCATGTAATTTTGAGAAAAGCACAGGAAACAAAGTCTCAATATAGGTGAGATAAGTGAAACAGGGAACACTTAAAAACTAAAAAAAAAACGCTACAAAAATAATGAGGAAACCACAAAAAATATTCGTAAAACAAAATATTCAAATAATAAATGGAAGCAAATGGAAGACCTTAAATAAATTTCAAAGGGAACACAAGAGTTGCGATAGCTTGCAAGATATTTTGCCTCATACAACATATAAAATAGTCAAACAGCCCAGGAAAGGACTTTCCATGATTCATTTTCGGCAACCGAATCAACCGATTGAGCATCTTTAAAAATTAATATACCAGACCCAAGTGAGGTCCTTGGATATTCTAAAACCCTGCTACTTCTTAAAGACATGCTCAGGTAGTATAGTTTCAGGATCCCAGTTCACTGGTTAGGAAACATTCAAGATCCGTATCATATGTCCAAGCGTGTGAGTGTGAGTGTGTGTGTGTGCGTGTATGAGAGAGAGAGAGAGAGAGGGTTACGGGAACTACAACTTAATTAATTTTTTTACGTCGTACTGTATGGAAACTTATCCCTAGAATAGAGCAACGAAATGGATAAAACACCAAATGATGATTCATGCAACAACAAAAAACATTAAAGAAACAATTAGTAGAACAGACTTTATTGACAACGCAACAAACAACCACTCTTCAGACAATTAAATGTAATGAAAGCTGCATATGAAACACTATCCGAGGATTTTAAGATTTTCTGTCATATTGATTATTCGATAGTACAGTCATCAACTGAGAAATTTATCTAATCAAAGAAAGATAATTGTTAGTCGAGATGCAACTCACAGAGTAGGGATCATAAAGCTTCTTACAACATCCAGAACTAACATATTTATAGTTTCACATATGTGCTTCACTCATTTGTGAGAATGGGGTCAAAAGTAGACGTTCCATGAATTCAAGATGGTTTGATCAAGGGGATTTGTTTTGAAGGAAACCACACAAATAACAATTGAAAATTCCACCAAAGAAAAAAAATACATCCACTCCATCACTAAGAAAATAATGATTCTTTTAAATAAGTTCGAGCTTTATTAAATCTAAGAATAGTGAGACAAATTTCCAGGAGTTTGGCCAGAAAACAAAAGCAAGATGACAATGCTAGGGATGTGGGAGGATCAAACATTGCCTGAAATGGAACCGGGCAGGAAAATAAATAAATGAGTTTTCCACATTCTAAGATGAGTTTTCCATGTCCAATAAGTCATGAAAATATCAGCTGGGACGGGAAATTGCATCAAGTGGAATTTAGAAAAGATTTATTGCTACATTGCCATGACTGCATGTACAGTGGGATATTGAAGTATGGGATCCCATTGGGCCAGATCAAACAGGGATATCAAAATCAAGATACTAGTCCTGTTTACTCATTGAATTGAAATCAAAATGGGGAAATCATCTGCGAATTATAGAAGATGACCTAGCACAATAAGAATAGAACACTCTATTCTTATTTTCAATTTGGTAAGCCAAATAAGAACTACGCTCTAAACTGTGTGCCTCCAGCATGTGTACATGGACGGGGACAGCAATGCACGCATGCAAGCACGTGCACTGGCACACACACGCACATGCATGTATGCATGCATACCATGCACACGCACACGCACACGCACACGCACATGCACATGCACAGACATACACATACAATACAAAACAATTCAAGTTGCCCACCACTAATTTCTGATGCCTTATTGTTTTGGAGGATTCAGGTTTTACATAGCTGGATTCAATAAGCAAGCTGAAAATTCAACCCTTACTGATCTTGTAAGCCTGATCAGGCCAACAAGAGCACCAATCCAAAACGAAAAGAGTAAAAACTAAAAAACAACCCTTGAACGAAAAATTAGTACCTTTCCAATGCATTGGCCCACCCAAGGGCAATGATGATCAAAGCGTTCGACACAGTTATTGCAGATGGAGCAGTGAGAACAACGAGGAGGGCGATACAGCATGCATGTGTCACAGTATTTGATCTTCACAGTCACACCATGGACCACAACATCTTTGGTGCGAGGGAACTGTAGCCTGGGTGTTTGCCCACTGCCACCTTCTAATGAAACTGAAGAATCATAGAACTCTTCCTCTGGTGGATGTGGAGCACGAGGAACGATTCCAGGATCTCGTGCTGAAGTTATAAGAAGCAGCCCAAGAACCTTTCAAGGCCAAATTATATATTCATAAGCATTAATTGTACTATAGAGTATATAGTTAATCTGTACAATGCAAAAAGGAAGAGGCATTTGATCTCATCAAACAATGCCCAATTCATAAGAAAGAATTATACAACAAAAGCATAATCAAAACAAAAATAAAATGGCCTTTACATTGATGAAAACATCTCATTTTCCAGTTCAAGACTTCAAGTCAGGTTTGTAAGAGTTAGAAATTAACATACAAGAGGACAATAGGGTATTATTCCATATTATTCTTCTAAAAATAGTGCATCTACAAATGTAGGGGTCGAATAACGGAAACACATCACCTCAATTTGCATTCTATAGATTTTTTTTTTAATTTGGATAATTATCTATATTTCTTTTGGAAAGAACAGGTAAGACATTCGTACGTTACCTTTTTTCTCTTTTCTTTTTTTCTGAAGAACTTAATGACATATATCCCCATCCACAGAAAATGCATTTGTGGCTGGGGAGTCCTAGCTGTCCATTAAATCAGAGGGCTGCCACTAACCCTGACAATTTGTCAAGCTTTTTGGGTACTAGTATGGTCACCAGCCGACAATTGGTTACCCAAACATAAGTTTTGGGTTTTCTAATACAGTCCCCCACATAAAAAATAAAAATAAAAATAAAAAAGAACAGTGTCACTTTGTGAGACACAACTATCCTTGTCTAGAGTTGACTTCTTATAGAACAAAGTTATATTCAAAAACAGAAAAAAAATTTAGCACAAGCCATGGGGTTTCAACTTCTCATGTGCTTTTTCTATTTCCCGCATGGGATAATACATTTCAAATTTAAAGAGGGACCTAGTAAGGCTTCCTACAAAGGTAGCATGAGTCATGCGGGGTTTCAACTTTCCATATCCTCTGTGTTCCTTATGAATGAAAGAGTGCACTTGCCCTCTAAAAGGTAATGCATATTAAAAAAAATTCATGAGAACTAGGGATTCTAAAGGTTAAAATGGAAGTAAAACTTGTAGCCTTATTTCCATCAGAGAGAGAGGGGGGGAGAGAAAGAGAGATTTAAACAATGGAACTACATTCCATGGTAGTCCTTGTTCCATGGGAACTACACATAACAAAAATTATCAAAGAATTATACACAACCGAAATTATTGATAAAATTTTATTTATTAAACGAATATGTTCAAATTATGTACATTCAGTTGTTAAAAATGATAACTTCATCATATGTATATGTAATATATTTTTTAAAATCAACATGGTAGTCAATGATGAATACACAAAAAAAAAAAAATTACAATTGAATATCAAATACATGATCATTTTATTTTACTTTTTGTTTTATTTTCATTTTTAATAATTTTAATTAGGATTTGAGAACCCCTAACCATAAACCACGTAGCGACTATTACTAGAAGTAATTAATAGAGTACAAAAAATGAATTATAAATACTCTAGTTAGCCATAGTATCAGCCAAAACTACGTTAGCTCCTAAGTTTCTTTTTTGACAAAACTATGGAACAAAATAGATTATTGGTATATATATTATCATAATGTTTTGTTAGAGCATAAGGCAAAATTCCTTCTAAAGTTGGGATCTAGAAACAATTGATATGCTAAGAATTTAAAAAAAAAAAAGCTTTATCTTCATATCAATAAAAAAACCATAAATTTTATATTATATTTTAAACTTTCATAAAAGTTTATGCACAAGGATATGCATGTGTAGTTTTTAGAATCAAATAACAAATACTTGGGACACGTAATAGTCAGGACACCTATGTCATTGTCCATACAGCACTGCAAGTAAGGGCCTATTCATGGTTTTTATGCCTTTTATGCCCCAGCCCATTGCCATCTTGGGCTTTCACATAGATCCCAGATGGAACTTCTGTCCCACACAGTTATATACCATCCAAAGGAAATTTCCCATAGCCGCTGGAAATTTTTAAAAGGGACATAGGTAGATTGGGATATTTGACAAAGTGGGCTTCAATTGGGCGAGCTTCCCTTCAGTGGATAGAAACCACCCCTTCCAAGGGGATAATCTCCGTTCTATTCTTTTTACCACTCTTATCTCTTTGGTTCTTCCCAAGCATACAGACAGACAAAGGCAGACCCAAGTATCTGGTTAGCAGCATGTCAACACCACAACAATTCATTTAGCAAACTCAAGGAGTTCATCTCTATTCACCCCCACCCCAATAGATTATTTTACACATGTTAAACTTCATGCTTGTTTAAGAACTCAAAATACTGTAAGATTAATACAGCTTATCAACTCGTATCTAAGCATCACCAAATCGCAACCTGTTGTCAGCATATTGGAGGTGAGTTATAAAGGATTCTCTACTTGAGCTTTTAAACCCTCGTAACAGATTGTGATGATATAGGCTTTCAATGGATCTACTAAAATTCGCCCCAAATGGAGAAAAGAAAGGGGGACAGGGGATCCCCTTGTCGAAGGTCTCTCGTTGCACACCCATAAGTAAGACCAAGAAGTGTGCCGACAAGATACACCCAGAAATCCAAGACTTCTACTTTCTCCCAAAGCCATAGGTTCTTGGACCTGGTCCAGTGGCTCAAACTACATGATAATATGTTTTCTTCCAGGATAAGACCTGGCTCTTTCTAGTGGCACATAAGTGGATGACTTCATTTGCAACTTATGCCCCATCCAAAATTCATTTTCCCCCTGATTTCGTGAGAAGATAGAGTTTAGGACACTCCTTAGACTAGTGTCCAAAACTCAGATTGCTATTTAGCAAAGCTAAAGGGTCCGCTCCTACCTTCGGACGAGGGTGATGAATATGGAATCATCTCCTTATAAATGAACCCCCTATGGTAGAACTCCAAGAAGAAAGTGCTTACATCTAGAGCAAGGAATTCCCAAAACTTGTGGAAGAGGGAAATCCGAAAGCCATCACTATCTAGGGCTTCATCCTAGCCAAGGTCTTTAATGGTCTGCAAGATTTGAGCCTTGGTGAATCGACACTTGAGCCTATTGGCTAGGTGAATGGACTCTTCAGCTTTGTAAATTTGCACTGTGGACTAAGCTGTGAAGAGATCACCGAAGAAATTGATAACCATCCTATTGACGTCTAGAAGGTTGGTGTAGATTTGTTTGTTGTCTATGATTTGCAAATTTGAGTTGAATTTGTTGAGACTATTAGCCACTTTGTGAAAATAAATAGTGTTTTTGTCCCTGTCATAACCATTTTGACCTAGAACTTGGATACCAAAAAATCTCCTCTTCTTTACTCACTTTGCTGAAGTCTGCATTCACCACCACCCTTTTGTTCCTTACATCAGGAGTGAGGCCCCTCAATTCCTTGAGTAAAACCAGCTCTTCAATATCATGAAGCCTTCTTCTCATGGAGAACACTTAACTAGTACCTCTAGTATTCGAGGGTTCCTTTGAGGAGTTGTAGTTCTTTCGTGAGCCTAATGCCCACCCAATTGAACACAGAGAAAGATGACAACCAAGAAGAGATAAACAGAAAGAGCTCGGCTTCTTGAAAGCAGAGGACTTCGAACAGGAATAGAAAGAGCTTGGCTCTTTGTTCTTCTTTTCGTCTTCTCTTGTTGATGGTGCATGGTGGAAGTCTCAGATCCCCACGTTTGTGCCCCTTCTTATGATCTCTTCTCAGTTGTTTGTTTCCCTTATAAGACAGTTGTATTTGCCGGTCGTTGGCTCCGATGAATTTTCAATTGTATTAGGTGGTATCAGAGCGTTGATTCTTGTCGGATGGTGTGTTCGTCGATAAAGCATCATGGGTTGTGGACGTGGTCAACAACTGGGTACCAAGAATAAGCCCATCCAATGAGAATGAGACCTCCCTGAAATTGAGATAGAAGACTTGAGAAGGCAAGTTGAGGAGTTGCCCCAAGCTTTGTGCAAAACCTACTCCGACACATTATGATGTAGTAGTGAGTCGGAAGCTGTCTTCGAGAACTCCGTTCTATGCACACACTCCGCGTAAGGAGCATCATGTTCGAGAGAGTAGATTGTGGGATTTCAACATTAAAGTTGGTCTACCTAAGTTTGATGAAGAACCAGTTGAAGGTGAAGAACAAGTTGATATAGATCTTTAGGTCGAATCATCGTTCCTCGATGGCACAAGTGACCCCATCTTTGATAAAACTCTTCTTTAACGCAGCAAGAATATCCACTTTCCTCATCAATGGGGAGATGGAGAAGCAAGATGTTGACTTAAATCCAGAAGAGCTCGACATATCGAGATATTTGAAGAACAAAAAGACGAAGGACTCAAACGAGAATCAATTGGTGAAGTTGGTTCATTGATTGAAAGTTCTTTAACTAGAAGATGCCCCATTGGTATGGTTTAAGGCTGAGCATAAACAATTTCTATCAACGTATATTGAACCATTCCTCGAGGGTTACTCAATTTCAACGCACAATCATTGTTTTTTTATTAGTGCAAAAACTCATAGGTCCCAGGATCGCGTTAATTTATTTAGGATGAAGAAGATTGTGGGACCAATGAGAATTTCATCTTAACGCATTTTAAAACTCGCGGACAAATTTTCTCCAACCCAGGGGAATGATGCAAATCAAGAATGGGTTGATTCAAATTTTTTTTTTTTTTTTTTTTCGGAGATGTCGGTAGATTTTTTTCTGGATAATTTTTTGGAATTTTAGTTTAGAAATTAGGGTTATTATTTATTTTAGAAAGGCTTACCGTATATTTTTTTTTTTTTTTTTTTTTTTAGGGGGGGTTTGGGGGGGGGGGGAGGGGGTTTAACTAGTGATCTTTAGTAGGTTACGTTGTCCATATCTCTAGATGGTTTAACAAGGAAAGTAAAGTTTATCTTATGTGAAAAAGAAAGGAGGTTCAGGAAGAGGGGGAAAACCGACAGATAATATAGGGGTAGGTTAGTGTGAATCGATAAGGCCAACTTTAGAAAGAGAACTTTATAAAAGACAGACCTCTCATACTATGTTGGAGTTTTTACTGGTGAATGAAAATTTGAAATAGATGTGTAGAGAAAGAAAGAAAGGCTTTCTGTTGATTTTTCTTGACGTGCGTGGTGGAGGACTTGGATCCTCACACACTACCCGCGGCAAACAACTGGCACATACAACTGCATTTTAGAAACTGTGAAGGAAATTGCAAGAAGTAGAAACAAATGTGGTGATCCGAGGCCTCCACCACGCACCACTAGAGAAATCAAGAGAAAGACTTTCTTTCTCTCTCTACACATCTATTTCAAAGTTTCATTCATCAAGAAAAAACTCCAACTTATAATGAGACGTCCCTCTTTTAAAGTTCTCTTTCTAAAAATAACCTTATCTATTCACGTTAACCTATCCCCATATTGTCTCTTCCTTTTCCCCCTCTTCCTGAACCTACTTTCTTCTTCACAAAAAGATAAGCCTTACTTTCCTTGCAAAACCATCAAGAGATATGGACAGCATAACCTACTAAAGATCACTAGTATCCTATGTTAAACCTACTAATAACCAAAATAAAATCTACCCACATCTCTGAAAGTAAAAATAAGAAACAATAAATAAATTTTCGTATCAACACATTCTTGATCTGCATCATTCTCCCCGGGTTAAAGAAAATTCGTCCTCGAGTTTTAAAATGCGGTAAGATGAAATTTGCATTAGTCCCAACACCTTCTTCATCCCAAATATAGTAAACGCAATCATGTGACTTTTGGGTTTTTGCACTGATAAAAAAACAATGATTGTGCACTGAATTTGAGTAACCATCGAGGGATGGATCACTGCATGTTAATAGACATTGTTTATGCTCGGCCTTAAACCATACCAAGGGGGTATCTTCTAGATGAGAACTTTCAATGAATGAACCAACTTCACCTATTGATTCTTCTTTGAGTCCTTCATCTTTTCCTTCCTTGAATATCTCTATAGGCTCGAGCTCCTTTGGGTTCGCGTCAATATCTTGCTTCTGCATCACTCCATTGATTAGAAAATTAGATATACTTGCTCCCTTAAGGCAAATTTCTTTCATTTCGAAATCTTCTTCATAAAAAATAGGACCTTTATCAACAATGGAGTCACTCGTGCCATCAAGGAATGATGATTCCAATGATGATTCCAACTAATGGTCCAAACCTGCTTGTTCTTCACCTTCGACTAAACTTAAGCAGATCAACTTTAATGTTGGCATTCCACATCTACTCTCCCGAACATGAAGCTCTTGACTCGGAGTGTGTGCATAGAAAGGTTCTCGAAGACAGCTTCCAACTCACTACCATCATCATTGTGTGTCGGGGATGGGTTTTGCGCGATGCACTAGGTCAACTCCTCAACTTGATTTCTCAAGTCTTCCATCTAAATGTCTCACAGGTCTCATTCTCGCTGAATGGGCTCATTCCTGATACCCAGCCATTGACCACATCCACGAGCCAAGATGCCTTATTGGTGAACACCACAATTCGACAAGAACTAACGTTCTGATACTACTTGACAAAGTTGAAAATCTACCAAAAGCCAACAACTGCCAAATTCAGCTGCTTTTTAGAGAGAGACAAACTGAGAAGGAAATCACAAGAAAAATAAACGAAAGTGGGAAATCGAAGCCTCCACAACACACCATAAGAGAAATCAAGAGAAAGACTTTCTTTCTGTCTCTACACATCTATGTCAAATTTTCCTTCACCAAGAAAAAACTCCAACTTACAATGAGACATCCCTCTTTTATAGAGTTCTGTTGCTAAAAATAACCTTATCTATCCATGTTAATGATGGGTTTTGGCAAAATTTTATATTGGCTGCCTACCTGATACAACCATGCCCCTTTACCCGGGTATGGGATGGGTTAAGGGAAAGTTTAAGGTCATCACCCTTCTTAGACGTATATTATCTTTTCCTTTTTCCCCTTCTCCTAAGCCTCCTTTCTTCTTCACAAAAGATAAACTTTACTTTCCTTGTTAAACCATCTAGGGATATGAACAACGTAACCTATTAAAGATCACTACTATCCTATGTTAAACCTACTAAAGATGAGGATAAGATCCCCTCCCCAAAAAAAAAAAAAGAAACAGCGAGTCTTCCTAAAAAAATCGTAACCCTAATTGCGAAATAAAATTCTTAAAAATTATCTCAAAAAAAATCTATCCACATCTCTGAAAATAAAAATAAGAAAAGTAATTTTTGAATCAACAAATCCTTGATCTACATCATTCTCACCTGGTTAGAGAAAACTCATCCTCGAGTTATGAAATGCGTTGAAATGTAATTTGCATTAGCCTGATCTTCTCCATCCCAAATATAGTAAACGCGATCCTGAGACTTGTGGACTCTTGCATTAATCAAAACACAATGATTGTGCACCGAAACTGAGAAACCCTCAAGGAATGGGTCACTATATGTCGATAGAAATTGTTTATGCTCAGCCCTAAACATACCCACAGATCATCTTCAAAATGACATGAGAACTTCCGATGAAGGAACCAACTTCACCTATCAATTATCCTTCAAGTCACTCATCTTTGTCCCCGTCAAATATCTCTATAAGCTCGAGCTCCTCTAGTTCAAGTCAACATCTTGCTTCTCCATCTCTCCATTGATGAAAAAATTAGATATCCTTGCTGCCTCAAGGCCAATTTCTTTCATTTCATCTTGTTCTTCATAAAAAATAGGACCTTAATCGAAGATGGGGTGACTCGTGCCATCAAGAAATGAAGACCAACTAAATATCCAAACCTACGTGTTCTTTAAATTCGACTGGTTCTTCATCAAACTTAGGTCTACTCTTCCAAATATGAGAGCTTCCAACTCACTACCATCATCATAGTGTATCGGGGTTGGGTTTTGCGCCAAGCGCTGTGTCAACTCCTCAAATTGACTTCTCAAGTCTTCTATCTGAATGTCTCAGAGGTCTCATTCTCGCTAGATGGGCTCATTTCCCTTTACCTGACCTTAACCACCTCCAAGAACCATAATGTCTTATCGACGAAAACCACAATCCAATAAGAACTAATGCTCTCATACCACCTGACGCAATTGAAATCCTACAGGCAGCCAACAACTGCCAAATCATTGTTTGAAAAACCGCTCGATCTAACCGGTAAATGCTAGATTAGATCGGAACCGGCCCCTTGCCAGTTCCGGTTTCGGGAGGTTTTGGTGATCGGCCAGTATTTTAAAAATAAAAATTCAAAAAAATGTCTAGAAAATCCCAAAAATAAGGAATTTGATTTGTAACACATTTTTTAATATTTTTTACATTATGATAAATATTAAAAATTGCTTTGGTCATTAATACTCACTTTTCAAATCCATTTTTCATTAATTTTCAATATCATTTGAATGTGTTTTGTTTTAATCATTCTTATATGCTTTTCATATTCTAGTAGATTTTTTGTGCATCTTTTTTATTTTTTCAACAATTTTTTGGCCGCCTAGAACTTGCCTGGTTAAAACAGTTGAATCGGTTGGATTGCCGGTTAGGCCGGTTAAACCGCTTCTGACCCCATGTCCGGTTAACCGTATCGGTTTGATTTTTGCGAACACTGCGCCAAATACAACTGCACTCTAGAGAGAAACAAAACTAAGAAAGAAATCGCAAGAAACAAACATGGGGATTTGAGGCCTCCACCACACACCACAAGAGAAATCAAGAGAAAAACTTTCTCTCTCTACACATCTACGTCTGATTTTCATTCACTAAGAAAATATTCCAACTTGCAATGAGAAGTCCCTGTTTTAGAAAGTTCTCTTTCAAAAAATAACCTTATCTATCCACATTAATCTATCCCTATAGTATCTCTTCATTTTCCCCCTCTTCATAGACCTCCTTTCTTCTTCACAAAAGATAAACATTACTTTTCTTGCTAAACCATCTAGAGATACAGAACGTGTAACCTACTAAAGATTACTAGAATCCCATGTTAAACCGACTAAAGATGAGGATAGGACTCCCCCCCCCCCCGCCCCACACACCCCTAACAAAATGAAACGGCAAGCATTCCTAAACAAAAATCTAACCCTAACTGCTAAAATAAAACTCCTAAAAATTAACCCAAGATGAATCTACCCACATCTCTGAAAATAAAATAAAATAAAATTTTTAAATCAACCCATTCTCGATCCACATCATTTGTATGTCGATAGAATATGTTCCACCACATAAACTTGCTAAAATTGAATCTGTTCATCCATGTCGAGAAGCATGGGGGAGTAATTAGAGGTGGTTTTTATGATAGCCCGGAGGTGGATCCCTAAAACACCTCCTCCAAGTCCATGGAAACTAGGATTTACTCTAGCTTGGTAAGCAGTGGTATAGAGGTGTGATTGGACCAAGTGAATAACGCTTCACTGAGGGGAAGCTCTATAAGTTACGGACAGACCAAGTCTAAAAAACTCATCATGATAGCAGTGAGATGATTATTACGATTCTTTTCAATGGAGCTCCTAGTAACATTATGCACCTCCCAAGCACCATGCATCAAGATAGATCAAAGCCATTAAGTTAAGTTTCGCTCATAAATTTTCTCTGAGATTGGGCCTAGATGACATATAAACAGTAGCAAAATTCCATGGAAAATTACATGATACTCCATTGATGGACATAGTGCCCAAAAAAATACAAAGATGACCGGAAGTTATAACAAAAACTGTAAAGCCCCAAATGACCCAGAGGCTATGGGCATAACTAGCAACAACCCTTTTTACGATGGTCAACCTTACCACTCATATTCCACACAAGGACCCTCATGATTGAGGGGTTAGGGGATGGGATGAACATTGGGGAGCCCTTCACGAGTCTTCCGAGGAAGATCACTGAGCAAAGACCGCCTGAGACCAAGGTTCTAGTTTATCATATTGGATTTTGAAAGAGAGGTTCTTGACCTCACTGGCCCCTGCTAGCATTTTTTTTGTAGTGCATTGTTCCTCCAAACCTCACTAATATCCAAAGTTTGGCCTTCCTTTTCAAATCCTCTGAACTTCGACTCTAGGTCTATGTCACCTTGCATCTGATCGATTCTTTGATTTTCTCTTAGTCCATCGAGCAGTAAGAGTCAAAAGCAGATTAGATGGACTCTAAGCTACTTTTCTACTCACCGTCTCTTCATAGGTCGAGGTATAGGGAGGGACAGGGTCCCATCCCCTTGAGGAGTCCAGGTGGTTTTTTCAAGGATATTCGAGGGCTCAGCTTGGTGGACGACATCATCAGCAGGCACAGAAGTTCGTTTGTTTATTCTTTTTTTTTTGTTGGGAAGGTTTGGGAGAGTGTGTAAAGAAAAGAGTGAGGAAAAAAACTTTTGCTGAGAAGAAGAGGACAAGAGAGGAAGAGGTAGGGGAAAATAAGGGGGTAAAGAATTGGGCAAGGGGTTAGAAAAAGAGGGTCCCCGAGAGACAGGGATCGAGGAAGGGTGCAAGAGGGAAGAGAGAATAGAAGGGGGAAATGAGGAAACATAGAGGAAAGGAGGAAAAGAGCGAGGCAGGGGGAAGGGGAAAGGGAAAGTGAATAAAGGGCATTAGCGAAGGGGAAAGAGATGTTAAGGGGAGAAGGCGAGCTTTTATGCTGACCTAGGAATCTGCCAAGGATCTTGAAGAGGAATTGATGGTTGCGCTCACATCCAAAGGTCCCGTGTATGATGGTGTATGCTTGGCATCTAGGGACTCACGGCTTTCTGCAAGATAAGACAATTGACAAGCCACTAAAGCGGCATGAGATCCATCAATGGATGAGGTCTCCTAGATCTTTTCCAACTTGGAAGCCAAGTTGCATCTCACCATTAGATGTGAAGGGAGATAGGGTATCGATGGGGGATAAGAAGAGAGAGAGAGAGAGAGAGAGAGAGAGAGAAAGGGTGGGAGGAGATAACATTAGGGGTCACTGTGTGAGTCGTCAATCTGTGGTGACTGGACGATGGGAACAGCTCCTTTTGAATGGGGTTGTTCTGGGGACACATGTGATTACTTTATTATCAAGGAGATGAGGGAAGGGGGAATGTGTAGCTTTGTCCATTGTCCAATGTCCCAATGGTTGATGGATTGTCCAAATGCAACCTTTCCTAGGTGGCAACATGAAAGCCGTCAGATGCAAGGATCATGGGTGCTTGTTAAGCAGCCTGTTGGGGCATATCTAGAGGCGAGTCACTGAAGGGGATAGGGACCACTACACCAGTCACATGCGCAATCGCAGTTGTGATGTGTGCAAATGGGCATGTGCCTCTGACTGCGTCATGCGTAGGTGGGGAACGTGGACAAGCCAGAGCCACTCGATTGAAGGACGGCCTGCGAATTGTCACCCAACTTAGGTGAAGATGGGAGGGACCTAATGCTCATCCCATCATGGCCGTTAGCTCCTATGTTTGTGCTTGGAGGGTTAACGAGAGACATCGTAGGCTCTTGAACCAAGATAGATCTAGGGGAAGAATGGTTATTCAATTCTCTAGGCTGGGGTGGACATCGGCCAATTCTTATGGACTTGGATCGTGCCAAGGGGATTTTAGGATATGAGTCTTAAGATAGACGACTGAATTGAAAAGTGTCATCCTCTTCCTAGGGAAATCGCTAGCTGGCCCATCCCCCATTTGAACTCAAATTTGAATTTGAATTCAAAATAGGGGATATTTCACTACTTATAGAGATATTATAGAAGGGTAGCATTCTCTCATTGGATCCTTTTTGCTGACTACGATCCCTTCTTCTTTTTTTTTCCATCACAAGGGAATGATTGGTTGGACCAAAGTTTTGATTGTTATTGCTATGGAGCACTATGTGCCACTCCCCCAAATTATGTTGGCGAGAAGCAGAATCGTAGTCCCAATCTATAGAGGGTTGTTTTTGTGCTTCCAATCACAGTGGTGGTGGTATAGGTAGCCAAAACATCTCAAACCCTAAAGTTCATAGGCGATGGAGACTAGGGATAGACAATATGTTGCGAGGAGCCTTGAGTTTTTTAAAATGTATGAGGGTTTGTTGCAACAATCAACATTTGTAACGGTCATGTGTGGAAGGAGCCCAAAGGATTCCTACTTTACCTTGATAAACTCACCACAAAGGTTGTCAATGGTTATCAATGTACTGTTGTGCCAAACATGAAGGGAATCCCCTTTACTATTATTCATACTTTTTTCCTTTATAGAGCTCCAACCGTTGTAGACCAAGGCGATAAATAGAGCATGGCCCCATTGGAACACAATGTCAATGGCTGGATTTCCATACTTGCGTATAAGATGGGAAGGAGTCATAAGATTTTTTCACCTATGAATTGCCAATAGATAATTTCCAATGAGTTCCAATGGGCTTGAGTTTACAAAGTTATGGATATGATGTCATGGTGTAGGGGATGGAGAGCACCCAACAAGGACGATTGCAAAAGGTCCAATCTTTCAAAAACCACATCCTCGACCACCATCACAAAGGGATTTGCATCTTTTCAATAGCCCTGGGTATTTTGCGGTGATTTACTAGAAAGTAGTTTGGTGGAAACAAGGCTTGTCTTGTCATAACTAGCTGTGGGAGCAATTTCAGCTATAGTATTAGGGTTCGCATCCAGGGGCTAGGGGTGGCAACATGTCGGGCCCAGTCCTAGTCAACCCAGACCCAACCCAACTAGGTTCACCCAGACCGGGGCCCAACATGAGCCCAGGTTGGGTTTGAATCATTTGGACCAAAACCTAACCCAGACCTGGGTCTATAAATTAAAAAAAATAAAATGTTATTTTAATATTATTTAGTATATATATTTTATACCCGGGTCGGGTCGGGTCGACCCCAACCTAGACCCGACCTAGCCCAACCCAATAAGGTCCATGCCGGACCCAGACCTGGTTCGAGTCCAACCCAACCCAATTGCCAACTACTAAGGGCTCTTCATGGAACCTAATAAATTAGACATAAAAGAGCTTCAAATATTGGGTAAAGGGGGACCACGAGGTTGTGGCTCATTCGATTAGGTGGTCCTAGTAGTTTGGTGAGGCATTTGGTGCTTGAAAGGGAGGGTTAACTATAGGTGGATGAGGCTGATAGGACTGAAACCCGAGGTTGAACATTTTAAGGGATGATCCATCCCTAGTAATTGAGGAGAGAGGAAATTTTGAGATAGGAAGTTGCTTACATGCCCTTTTATTTTTTACATTACTATAAAACATTTTCATTGAACCGATAATCAAACCAAAATTCTAGTTAAAATGTCTTTAACTAAACGAACCAAACACAAAATTCCTTTCTTGAAATGATCCCTATAATGCTATCCTATAAAAAATAGATACCTCCATTACTGAATGTAATCATTTAAGCCATGATAAGGTTCTTTTTCCTTAGTTTGAAATCACAAAATATTGTCAAAATTAAAGACTGTTGCAGCATCAATCAAAAGTAACACAGCAGTAGACTTATTCTTAGCCATGGTAAATTAGTAGCACAAACATTCAAGCGGAAAAAGGCAACAAGAACCCAATTAATGGCTCCCAAGGCCACGAGAAAATATAAAGGTCAAGAAATATACAAAGGACGGCCAAGTGGCATGGGTGATTATGTTCATTTATTATTACATAGTTGTTCCCGTCCAAGGAAACAATTAAGGGAAAGCCCGATGATGTCTAGATGGTTGTTAGCCGAGGACTAGACTAAAAGGGTATGAAAATGTAACATAGTGTATAAGCCTAGGTAACTGATGCCCGCTATAGTATTTTACTATTTTACCCTGCAATCAAATGAATCCAGGATACACAATAGAGGGAAAGATTCAGGGAAAAGGAATTTTAGATTTTCCCAAAAGCCAACACCATCCATGTTCTCCTCAAGCCCATAACCAATCTATGAATCAAGGTAGCATTATAATTTACTTTACAGGTGCACCATAAGGCGTGAATTCAATTGTTCCATCATGGCATTGTTTGGAACAAACAAAGCCCATAACATCACTACATAATGAAGAATAATCACATCATTAAATCAAGGGCTTTGATGCAATCATAGTAAGTGTACTAACAGCTTAACCACCTAAGTTCACTAGACCACTTCAGTCCAACAAGAAGAAGTTTTATTGAACCATATGGAGTACTGTAGTTTTCTTTCCTTTTAAAAAAAAAAAAATCATTTGCAAGTTATTAATATAGTATGGTCAAGCAATTACTATTTTCTTATACCAAAGGCCACCAAAGGTTTCACATACCAGGCAAAGTAGACTGTCTTGTGGAGCCCACATTTTTTTTTTTTGTTCATATACCTTGTCGGTCAGATAAGCATAGGTTCATTTCATAGTTTCTCCATTTGGATAATAGAAGATGTTATCTTTCATGTAATCCTAAAAATAAAACACAGAAAACATTTGCAAATTACCTGATCCTGATTTATTATACATGAAGCAAAAAGACGCTATGTTTTCTTGAATATGCATAAACATGTTATACGTATGTATGTATGTGTGTGTCTACACACACAGACATATATTTACATATCCGTACATACATACATATAAATACACATATATACACATACACACATTCAAACACACACACACACACAAATATATATATATATATATATTTCTTTTTTTGGTTAGTTCAGTGGTAGTTCTATAGTTTGCTTCATTTTTTTACTCAAGAAAATATGGTGTGCAATTGAATTACATACTAAAGTGATTGGATGATTCTGTATGCAATTGTTGTAACAGGTGTAGGAAAAAAGTGAAATTGTGCATCACAGTATAACACAACAAATAAAATGGCGACTCCAAAAAAGAAGAGACTGAAAATCAAGCAAGGTAGAGATAACTCACATAGATTGTATCAACGATTGCCACCACCAGTATTGCATAGCCAGCATTGTAATTGGGGAATTTGTGAAGAAGCTTCCTTGCAATGAACACACAAAAAATTGTAGCAGGAACAATTATGAGCAGAATGCTTAAAAGGAGTGACCTTGCATCTGGCCCAAAAACCAATCGTCCACCAAAGGAAAACCTCTGAAATGGAAAACAAATAATACATAAAAAATGCAAACAATAATATGTTAATGAAGTCCGAAACGAACAATTGATACAAACTAGAATACCCCTTAAAACTGTTGTACCAACATATCTTACACATGAGTGTAAATATAACTACAAGGTCTCATACTGGTTTTGACTATGAGCCTCAACATTGATAATTTATGATCAATATTAAGATAAAAAAGCCGCATTGGTCTTTGCTTAATGTGCACGAGATCGCATCAGTAAGAAACAGACTTTGAAAAAAAATAAGTAGAATGCAGAAAACAACAGAAGAAAGTTGTGGCCAATAAGGATTAACTGCATCAGGCCCTCTATATATCATCCATCAAATCAAAAAAAAAAAAAACAGTTCCATATAAAGTCCATTTACTGAAGCAAATCTCATATACCACTTTCTCAATCGACCAGCAAACACAGATAAAGATACAAATAAACAATAATAACTAACCACTTTACAAGCAAAAAAAAAGAAGTCCCAAATCACATGATAACAAGAGAGATAAAAGTTCATATTAATTTACAGACAAAATGGAACAGAGAATGGGTGTGATGAACCAACATTGTTTCCTTTCCAAACTTCATAAACTCGTTTGGCCATGGGAGTTAGAGAGAGAAACTGGTCCGGTGTTCATCTTCTAGAGTGAGAAACGGCCATGGCTAGTGGCATCACCAAAGGAATAAAATACAGTTTCTCTCTCTAGCGGTTGGAGAGAGAATGGAAGCGGGAATGAAATGCATGATAGAGAGAGAAGTTCCCGGAGATATAGGCTACAACCCCCATGCCCCCTACACGTTCTGCCGCCTATTCATTAATGGCAGGAAGAATGCTTGTGAAATGACCATAATACCCCTCTGTATTCCTTTTTTAGGAAAACCCAAATAAAAATGATATATGCTTACTGTGATCAGCTATCAGGACCTGGATTAAAGTGCAGAGAGAGGGACCTTAGGCGAGAGGAGTAGTTTGACTCTGGTTTTAATGGAAGAAGAGAGAGAGAGAGGGAATTAAAGAGAGGGATTTGGAAAACTGGGTGTGAGAGAATTGGGGAGGACGGTGAGGGAAGAGAGAGAAGAGGGAAATTGAACTTTGGTTTTAATGGAGGGAGTGTTTTGTTGTGGAACAAGATTATTGAGAAGGAATGATCTTTGCGTTTTGATAGGGGAGGAATTTATCGATAGAGAGAGAAAGAGAGACGAACTTTCAGGAGCCGGCGATAACCATGACAGGGGTAGGGAGATAATAGGCTAGCTGTTAAAGAGTCAGATACTTGAGCTCGTGGCTTGATTTGGAAACTAAAACGGATGCCTATAAGGCTTAGGCTTTATGAAAATCAAATAAAGCCTCACCTCAAATCCTTGCCTCGAATAACATCAAAACTTCTCACGATAGTTATAAAATCAATTTTTAACAAGAATAAATGATTCAGATAAACAATAGAAGATCTATTTTTTAAGGTAAAATAAACGGTTTAGATAATTTTTTACAATATACACTTTTTTTTATAGTTGAAATATTAAAAGACAAAATTATGTCATAATATTGAAGTTGAGATGATCGATTTAAATGTTTTTCAAACATTTGAATTGCAATATACAATAAGCTATGAAGTAAGGCTTTTTCATTTATTTTGATAGGGCTGCAACGCTATTAAAATATTTTTCTATAAATCAATATAAAAGGGAATTTCAAGTAGGAGTACTAGGGAAAGGGGATGGGCCCTATCTAGCTTGGCCAAGGAAAAGGAGAAAGGATGTAGTTTTAATGTTGAAAAACCCTTTGATTGATCATGTCGACATCGAGATATATGACTATGAAAATAAAAAGACTTTAAGTCTCAAAAATACTGCATTTTACAACATATTATCTACACCATCCATTTAAAATATTTTCATATGCTTATGGATCTACTTGATTTTGACCATTTTTAAAATTTAAATTTTATAATTAGATATAAAAATAGATTTTGAGATACTCCTAAAAATATTTTACATCAAAATTATATACTATGATAAAATTTGAATGTGCACCTTACCTCTACACCTACGGATGCATCCGTATGCAAGCTGCACCCTTATGTATTATATTAATATTGTTGTGCAGTCTTGGTGAGAGCACCACACCTTTCGGGCTTCCTTTGCTTTTTCATTTCTTTTTTGGGCTTCCATTACTTTCTCTAGTTCTATTAAAAAGTAAGGCCTATTAATAAAAGAATTTCATTCACTTTAATGTCCTTTCTTAAATAAGGGCACTTGTACTATGCTTTTTCGAGAAAATAGCTTATTTCTACTCCCTAGATCAGCACTACATAGAAGGAATTTTTTATCTGATATTGACATTTTAGGAATTACTTAAGAATCACTAGATGATTATCCTAAAAAAAAAAAATTAAAATTTTTTGACACTTATATCTCACCACCTTAAAATTAAATGGTCGCTATTGAATCTCAAGACATTATTTTTTCAAGTGTACAAGGTATACACCTAAGATTTTTTTTAATTGAAATTAATATATTATGAGATGAATACGTTATGTCCTCAAAATTTGAGATGCTAAAATAAGTTCTATATGAGATTTTAATCGAAGAAGTAAATAGACATTCTACTCGTAACTATCTTTTGATTCAAATTCAAATTCAAATTCAATGGTTGGTTTGTTTGTTTACACTTTATACTGTTCTAAAAATTGACGTGAGACACTTCTGCAAATGCCCCCAACGACCCACGACTGGTTCCTGACGATTAGCTAGTGCATTAGATGTACCTTCACAATAGATAAGAGCTGAAAAGCAAGTTCAAATTCTAGAGAGAGGAAATGAGATGAAAGTAATTTTTAGAGAGAGAAACTAATAAATTATGTGGTGTCATCTTGGTGCAGGTAGTGGATTTTTTATTAAGGAAAAGTATTGTATGGATCAGGGGAATATTCATCTTAAAGATGGTCTTCACGAAAATGGATCTGACCAAAATTTAAAATAGATGGTATAAAGAAAAAATTAGAATCACTTTTAAATTAAGAATTTATTATTTTTAACATTCGTAATCACTAAAATTTTGGGTCCCAAATCTATATTTTAAATAAATTTTGGAAGGGGACGCAAATCAAAGGAGGAGTCCACTCATAAAACCCCCACCCCCTTCTATGATGAGGGCATGTAATTATGCCCCTGCGGGAGGATATTGTACAGTTAGTCCCATTGATATAAGACTAATTTGGAAGATATTTTTTTAAAAAAAATCGAAAGTTTGAAAACCACCTAAAAATCAATAGATGATTATATTTAAAAGAAAAAATTTAATTTTGAGTTTTTTAATACTCGGATCTCACTTTTAAAAAAAAATATGATGGTGTATGTTCAATTTAGAGGCATTATTTCTTTCAAGCCCATAAATAATGCAATTTAGAAACTTTTGCATTGAGTATAGCATATAGGCAGCCCGATTGGGTTTGCCGAAGGAGTAAATGTACAATATGCTCCGTCAAGAGCATAAAATCATTTGGGGGGGGGGGGGGGGGGGGTATCAATTGGTGGTCATGTCAGTCCATACCGATCTAAATCTTTGAAGAACCAACTTTCTAGAGGATATCTTCTCCGAGAAGATTGGGTGCATAAATTATTTAAAAAATAAATTTTATCATAAATATCTTTTTCTTTTTTTTTGTGGAATTACTTACAATTTTACGTGAAATGCTTGCTTTGAAACCGGTGGTTTAAAAAACAGATCGGTGACTCGGATTGGACATCGTAAAAAATTGGTCTAGATTTATTGTGCGAAAAAACTAGTGAACAAGCAAAAAAACACGTGCAAAAATAGTGAACCGGCCAAAAACTAGTCCATATTAAAAGAAATACCTATGTAATTTTTTGCCAGGGAAATACAATTTTTTTTTACTTTTTTTTAATAATAATCACCCCTTATAATTTTGGAAACAATATCACTCGCAGATGGTCTTATTACAAACAATAGAAATTCCAAAAATAAATAACACATCAATAAAATAAATCTCAACTACTTAATACCATTCATACAACCTAATATTGTGCTTGACAATATGAAATAAATAATAAGTAAGTATAAGATAAAGATGTCGGAGATTACCTCAACCGGTCTTCTTACACCTCACACCGAGTCACCACATCCAATGGTACGGGATCTGCGATCTAGCTTCATTTTCGAATGGAGAAAGCTAATTTCGGCTAAACTATGTAACCACCCTTAATTATTCACAAAACCCTAACCTCCAAAAATAACTTAGCCTTCCCTCTAATTTCTACCACCCTTAGTTTCTTCTTAGGTCTAGGGAAAAAAAGAGTAGTAGTTAGAGTTGGGCCGTGGCCCCCCTTTGAAACTTTGGGATAGAGAGGGTTAGAGAGAGAAACTCAGAGGAGGGAGAGTGGGGCGTGCCCCTCAAAGAGATAGATATATTGTTATTATTATAAAAATGGGAAAGAACTCCCCTATTTATATAAAAAAATAAGATCTAGGGTTTATTTGGGATTTCCCATAGTTTACCTCGAGATTGAATCTGTACCAGGGATCACGATGACTTGTGGGGTGAGAAATCTGAGTCATCAATTCAATAAATGGGCCATCAACATTATGGAATATGCTTTGACCATTATCCCCCTTTCCTTAAACTATTTTCCCATCAATATATTTAGATCATGCATTCCATAAAAATAGCATGATCATATCACATATTCTATAAGGATATATAAAACATCATCAAGTAAATAAATACTACCAGAATTTTTAAACAAAGTCAATGTTTACCATCTATTCAAATTGACCATATCTCTTTTAAAGCATACTTATCATATTACAAAATATGTCATTGCCGCTATATCGTTTCCAATATTTGACCACATGCCTCAAATCAAAATTATCATAATCTTAAAGACCTTGATCACAAATAAACAAAAGGAATCCAAAGGGTGGGGCGTGCCACCCCTTTGTGGCATGTGTGGGGCCCCACCCACATGCCACATCATGTGTAATTTGGGCCTCCACGAAATTTTATATAAAAAAATTTAAAATTAAATAAAACGAATTAATATATATTTGAATTTTTACAACTTTGTAAAATCATTATAAGTCAAAAAATCATAATTAAAATATTGAGAGATTCATAAAAATTCAAATAATAAAACTAAAATCATTTCAATAATAAAACGAACACAATTAATTAATATGATGGGAAAATGATCCATATGGTTTTGGTTTTAGAAATTCAATCTGTAATAATGGGGTACTCCACCTTTAACAGTGGACTACAGACCACACTATCTTTATCGAACCGACCAAGTGTTTTCCATGACCCATAGTCCAAGCAGGGGCTCATTAGCGGGTCACAAAAGTTAGATCGATGAATCAATGGGTCGCAATCCTAGTTTGTGGATTACAGGTCATTCCCTAGAGACGAGTCAAGGTCACCACGATCTGATGCGACCACAGTTCTATGGTGCATAAGGGTATCTCTCGCACATGCATACGCTTCACCCAAAGGTAGATATCTAATTTTCCCGAGCGATCTATCAATATGCATGCCATGTGATGGAACATAGATGAGGTTTTGACCCCCGTCTCAATAGGCCTACCATCACATACAAGGGTCACACAGTCCCTCGACACTCTCATCTAGGTATAAGCTCCGATCTCATCCAGGGCTAACCCAAAACCCTAATCGGTTAATTCTTTATGCCCAGGTACCTTGGGTTTTGCAACCGACTAGCCTAAATCGGTAAGCACAGTCCGGTATAAGTAAACATCATTCGCTTAATATGGTACTCGAGGGACCACACTCCCACTAAGTTTATGTTTCACTATAATAAAAGTATTTCAATACATATTCATAAGGCCTTTAAATGACACATAAACCCAAAACATATCAGTGAATCGGCATTTTATTACAGCAAATTGACATTTCTACTGTAGCAAAATGACATTTCTACTGTAGCAAATAATCAGTTCTCTTTTAAGTCTAGACGATTTCGTATATATTGACATAATCGGCACTGGGTGATGGATTCCCAAGTTGGATGAGGTGATTCTGTGCCAACCTAGCATTTTTTAAATCAAGGTTCCAAATTAAATTTCAAACTGCCATGTTTGAATGGCTGATCCTGACCTAAAGTTCTATGTGCTTGAGTATATACAGTGCATCGCATGACGCAATTCTACCATATTTGTACAAAAAGCAGTGGTCTCACCAAAGAATAAAACTAAAGGTAAAAAATTGTTCTTCAAAAGACGTCATTTTTAATTTTTAAAATTTGTTTTTTCTCAATTTATAATGCCATGATAGAGAGTATATAACATTACAAATTAGAAAAATTTTATACAAATGAGGCTCTAAATAATCAAATTGGAGCCCATCTAAAATATTTTACGATAAGAGGTTGTTTTGATGCCAAAATACCCTCAAATTGATCTTCTCGACATCAAGATGCATGGATATAGAAAAAAATGGATTTCAAGTTTTAGAAATAGTACTTCTTTTTGGATTGTTAATTTTCAAAATTTTCAATGTCTGCTTGATCTACATTGTTTTTTAAGCTTTAAATTTTATAATTAAAGATGAAAATATATTTTAAGGCTATGACAAAGATTTCAAGTGTTAAAACTACATTTCTTGATAGTATTTGAAAGTGCGTTTTACATTGATTGGTTATAGCCTCGGCTCTATACAAATAGCACCCTTAAAAAATAGGTTCAAAATCCATCTAAAAAATGGATCATGAGGAGAGGATGCACATCTATATATGAGTCAACAAAGATTTCAAGTGTTAAAACTACATTTCTTGATAGTATTTGAAAGTGCGTTTTACATTGATTGGTTATAGCCTCGGCTCTATACAAATAGCACCCTTAAAAAATAGGTTCAAAATCCATCTAAAAAATGGATCATGAGGAGAGGATGCACATCTACATATGAGTCAATAGACTCGTTACAAACCTACAGTCCACTACAGGAGTTCATAATTGGACCACGCAATTCTAATTTATGGATTTCAGGTTCTCCCTTAGAGACAAACCATGATTTTCGAGACTATGATGCAACCACAACTTTGATGATGCATAGGGATGATCTCTCACATGTACACGCTTTACACTCAATAGTGAATCTATGTACATGTTGTGTGATGATATAACAATGAAGTTTTAACTCTGTCTCTAAAGTCTACTCATCATATACAAGGGTCACATAGTCCCTTGGTTCTCATCTAGACATACTCCGACGACCTCATCAGGGGCGAACCCACTAAACTCTTATATATTGAGTATTTTTAACTCGATTGCCCTAGCACGTCGAGCCTAGTCCGAGTATGACCATATAGTATTTGCCTAGTATGGTATACAAGAGGACCGTACTCCCACTGAGTCTATGTTTCATTATATAAAATGCTCATACAAGCTTTCATATGGTCTTTAACGACCGCATAAACCTAACAATGATCACATAAAAATCCGGTTGTACATCTTCATTTTGTCCACCCAACTATAAGTTTATGTACGACATCTTATTCAATCTCTTGTTTTTATGGGTTATCAACCCAAGATCATTTTTCATGGATTATCAACTCAAAATATCGAAAACACGATTTTTTTGGTATTTATTTACCTTTAATCTTAACTACTTCATCGATTATACTTATATTATTATTAAACCTGCATTTCATATACTTTTTTCTTAGTTCGAATAATTTTAAAACCTTTAGGTTCTACAATATCCCTTCAAAGTTCTAACTTTATGTTAATGCCTAGGGTCTTATACATAAAAACTACTTGTTTAGCGAACAACATAAACCACAATACTTCATATTATAGGCGCTTAATTAAATCGTCCATAACTAAAATGATTTAATTATCCAATGTGTTAAAATAATATTTGACGTTTTTCTCTAAAGCAATACATGAGCTTGGAATTAGAGAGTAATCATAGAAAGGAAAGAAAAAGAGATACCATAGAAGTGTTGGAGAGCTTAGATAATTGTAGAAAGGAAGGAAACATAGATACCATAGAAGTCCCATTTAATTAGGAAATAAATCTTATTATTAAAGTGATTAAAAATAGAATCGGATAGTTATCCAAAAAAAAAATATTTTCATGCGGACTTGACTGCATTTCTACAGTGTGGTTTAAAAGTATAAAGCGTCCATCTTAAAGATGGACACAAATAGGTAATCCATCTAAAAACAATTGTATCGGTCCAAATGCTTTTTTAATATAATTTTTATTTTTATTTCTTTCATATTCATGATTGAAGATTATATTCTTTGAACATTAAGACCAAACTATATTTAAAAATATTTTTATTGTCAAGTTCGCATTCGTACATTATGCGGGCTGGCTCAGTGTGCGCAAAACCGGCCGGTTAGAACCCGAACCGGTCGGTTAGATTGCCACCGGTGGGGTGGCGATTGCGGTTAGGGCCGGTTTTGCGGTACACACATAATAAGAGGGAACTCTAAAAAAAAAATCGAGACCAAAACCGGTCGGTTCAATGTCAAACAGGAGGTTTTTCTTCAAAACCAGCCGGTTTTCCTAACCGGTCCAGTTTAGTGTTGTTTTTTGTGCGTTATAATACCGTTATAACACATCAAATAATGGCTGTTATTTGACACATGCCCGTTATTTTCATAGATCAAGATTTTGTAGCTTTTTTTTCTTCCATTTTGTAGTTTTTTTTTCTTCCATTTTGTAGTTTTTTTTTTTGTTTTCAATCAAATATTGATGTTATACACCGTAAATTTTATATAGATTATCTATTATTGAATCAAAAGTAAAAAAACAAACAGTTCTTGGCGGATTGAAATAGGGATTTTTGAAAATTAGAAATTTCCTCCATTCTATCAAATACAGCTTTAATACCTCATATATTTTCATAAAAATGGAGGGCGTTGATTGATTGTTGAAGGATTCAGTGTTTACATATTTCAATTTTTCCAAAACGATGAAGATTTGAGGTTTTTTTGGGTCCGAAGTACTGCTGCTTGAATAACTATTTTTATCCAAACAAATTGATTTTTGAACTATCAATTAATCGATTTTTATCAAATTAATCACTGAAGTTTGATCATAAAGTCCTTATCTATCAAATAAACTAGTTATTTTGATTTACTATTGATTAAATTTTTTTATATCGATTTTTTTTTGCTACGTTTTTTCCTGAATTTTTCATGAAGTAAAAAAATTGCAAATTTTTTAATAAATATCTCAATAGTGAATAAGTTTTCATGAAATTTGGAGCATTTGAATCTTAATTAAAGCATCTATCATATTCCCATATCAATTTATTCAAAAAATGAAAGATTTGGGGTTGATTTTGACTCTAAATTTTATGTATTCTTTGGCTCGATTTTAACGTTCTTAAAACAATTTTTTTGAAAATAAAATTACGTTTTGTTTTTATAAAAATATGAATTTTGTGATGAATATGAGAAAAAACAATATATTATTTTTTTCTAAATTTATATATTTTTCGTGAGCTTGTTGGATTGTTTTTAATGTTATATATTTATTTACAAAAATATATTTATTTGTGATAAATATGAGGAAAAAATTTGTTTCTTTTAATATTATACACTTTTGGTGAGCTTGTTGGATTGTTTTTAATGTTTTATATATTTTTTTATAAAAATATTATTTTTTGATGAATATGAGAAAAAAATTATTTATTTTTAAGGTAATTTTTGGTGTATATTACTTATGTCTGTGTTCTCAACTTCTTGTTTAGTTGTGACATTTCTTCTAATTTATTTTTTTATTTGTTACAAGCTATCTATCATTTGTTGCAACTTCATATTCCTTAAATCTATTTACTAGCATCTATGAATAAAAGAGGTATAAACTAAAAAGTGTTTTGCTCATTTCTCATGTTTCCACATATTGAAATGGATAAAAACTTAGCCTGTTTTTATTTTATTTTAAATATGTATCTTAATTCTTCATTTTAAACTTGCTATCTTATATAATCTTTTTTTTTTATGTTAAAACCCAACTCAAAAGGTTACTATGTAAATGAGGTTTGGCCATTTCAAAACGATTTAGTCATTTCAAAATCGATTTGGCCATATGAAAATCTACTTGACCACATTTTTTTTAAAATATGCGATTTGGCCGTTTGAAGCAGCACTTAACACTTTAGCCACACCTTGCATTTGAAAACCAAGTTACTAAGTAAATGAGGGGCTCTCTCTTACTACCTTGACTCACAACCCTTTGAAAAGCTTAGAACATATGCTACAAAAAAATACACTCTCAAACCCAATTCTAAACCATATTGAAGGGTTTTTCAACATTAAAACAACATTTTTCAACATTAATATTAAAACAATATAGAAGTATATATTGTTGCATTATCTATTGTTAGTTGGACTATCTATTGTTAGTTGGACTTTGTAACTTCACTCATTGAATTTATGTGAAATTATAAATTGTCTTGCATATTTTCATAATATTCAAATATTAAATTATATAAAAAGTTGTATCAATTTTTTTTATAAGATAAATATATGTAATATGATGGTGTATACTTAATCTAAGTTTTTGTGTTTGTTTTTAATTTTTTTTTGAGGATTTTGACTCATTTTTTTTTTTTTAAATCTATTTGATCTCCGGTTCTGATTAGAACGGCTCCCGGCTGTATGACCCGTTTACCGTTCGGGTACGATTTTGTGAACATTGGGCCGGCCGCATAGAAACCGCGACCCATCCAAAAGGAACCTCTTAACTTTACCGGAAGTAAACTTAGCCGGTAAGAAAATTTCAGATTTCGCCGAGAAATGAACGATAAGTCCGAAAACTAAGAGAAATCAATTGAGTTAATTGAATTGCAATTATACCGCTACAAATTCATAAAGAAAGAACTTTCCAGACTCCCCTGCCCCTTCTTAATTTTTTGATTTTCCATCCCTAGCTCTAATTCTTCTTCTCCAAGCTCCATATTCTTCCAACTTTGTATAAATACTGTAGCCCTAAACCTTCAGGTCTATAAACGCTGAAACCCTTAGTCTCGGTCTTCTCACTTTATTTAATTCCAGTCTTTCCATTCCCTCTCTGAAGGTATTAAGTTTTTGTTCACTCTCTCCCTAAAATTTCGAAGAATTTGTTTCTCTCTCTAAGGACATGGCAGTGATATCTGAGTTTGAAGAAGAAGAGCAAAGCCCTGACAACTCTGCTTCCTGCTCAGACGCAGCTGCATCGAGCAATCAGTTCGATGACGCTCTGAAAAGCATTCAGGGTGACCAGCCCCCTCTAGCTTTTCTCGAATTAGTGATCGATTCTCTGAGAAGGAGGTGCGACCTTTTTAAGGATGAAACCGTGGAGAAAAAGATTGCAGGCCTTGTTTCTGCTGCGAAAGTGAAGGATTCGGAGGAGAAGAAGAACAAAGCTCAAGAAAGGAGGTCAGAAGAGATTGGAAAATCTGAGAAACGACTCAAAGAAGACATGGAGACTGTTAAGGCTTTTAATGTTCCTGAGAAATCTGAGAAAGTGCCTGAGAAAGAACCAGAGAAGGCCACTTCTTCGGAGAAACAGAATGTTAGAAGTATGCCCTTTTATGTTCTACATTGTTAATGTTTCTTTGCTTTTCAATTTTGGCTTTTGACAATTTTCCTGTATTTTTATTGTTAGTGGTGTTCTTGTTGTTTGTTTGGTTATATGCTTTTACCGTTCTGCAAAACAATCGATCCGTAACTCAAATGGTATCTTATCAGATTTTTTGTTGTTGCTGTTATAGTTAACTTGTGGTTGCTGTTTTTCTTTGGTCATTAGAGTATATGACCACTTTTTTGGTGGTTGATTGATTTTATGTGCAGACTATATTGTTAGATATTGCTAACGGAGTTGCATGCAACATGTTTAGTTTTTTCTTTTTCTTTTAATTTTATTTTTTATTATTTCATTGCTATTGTTAGTTTCCCTTTTTGATGAATTTCATTGCTGTGTCACCAAAATTTATTTCTTTATATGCTTTTACTGGCTTGTGTAGCAATGAATTGGTAAAGTAAATTACGTATTGCTATTGTTGTTATTAGGGCATACCATTATTTACCGGGAGCCTGGTTCATTTTATATGAGATTACGTTGTTATGATATTTGTACTTTTTTTGGGTATGTGTTAGGATGTGTGTACTTGCGGTACATGGAATGCATGTTGGAGTTTAGGGTCTTTCCTTCATTCGTAGCACGGGTAGCGGGGGTGTTGTAGTGTCTTTTGATGGATGAAATAGTCAGTAATTTGGTGGTTTAGTTATTCATATTGTAGCGGTATGGGTGACTTGTAATTAAGAATAAGTTATGTGATGCCAATGTGCAAACATAGTGGCAAGCTTGGTGTTTTTAGTTTTCACGGACAAGCAGTACAAGGGTTAGAACTTTTGTGAACAATTTTGAGTTATTACTGGACAGTGCATAGCTGTTAACCGGCAATGACAGCCATGTAGCCCATGCTCTAATTGTGGGAATGAGTTCCATTTGCTTCTTTAGGATTCCTCAAAATCCTGTTATTCCTTCAGCTTAAGCTGTTGACTTTGTGTCTTTTCTTTTCTTGGTTACCAGCTTTATGTTTTGTTTTGGTTTTGTTTTTTAATATTCTTTTTGGGTTGTATTGTTCTTTCAAATTATGCTGCAAAAAGTGGGGGGTCTCTATGAATAAAACGTCCTGTAAGATTATTAAGAATTTGACAAGAAGTTTGTAATTTCATTGCACAGTGATGTTTACAGGAATTCTCATTCGATTTATTCTGTGACTTCCACGATGTGTGACTTCCCTATTTGAATAGCATCCAATCAATAAATATATAAAAATGGAGAAATTGAAAAAATAGATGATTAATCACAGTTCTTTGAATAATATTTACTTGCAAAATCAATATATTCGAAATATATTTATTATGCCTGCTTATAAATTTACTCAAATAAAATCTCAGAGAAATAACTTATGTTTATGTAGTTGAGTCATCTTTTATATTAGTCGTCCACATTAATATACTAAAAATATTTGTTTGATCCTATGTTATATTTGAGAATAAAGGACATTGATAAGTCCTGCTTCTTTCTTTACACATCTTCCTTCGTTTCAGTTAGGGGGAAAAAATTTAAAACTAAAGCATGAGGGGGTGCCAGCAGATCACATAGAAAGTTTTAAATCCGATGCTCCCAAAAACGCATTTAATGTAGGGAACGATGGGCCCAACATTTGTAACAAATGGTTATGGGATTTGGACCAGTTTTGTTGTCATATTCACTTCAGAGCCTTCTTCAGTTCGGTGGAAAAAGTGAAGCAATTCAGTGCTTTGGCCGATTTGGAGGAAGACGTCGGATTTTTTTATAAAAAATTTAATATAAATAAAGTATATAAACCTATATTAAAATAATAAAAATTTTAAAATAAAAATTCAAAAAAAAAACAAAGAATATAAAAAGACAATTATGTTCTTTGGCCGAAGATTCCGAATCAGACTGAAGTGGACTGAAGCAAATAATTGTATTTCAAAAAGACAATTTATGCTTCGGCCGAAGAGGCCAAAGCTTTGGTCGAACAGGCTGAATCAGCACTCCAAAGCGACCCGAAGCAATCTGAAGCTGATGCACCGGAACTTCGATTTGCTTTGGTCTAGGCTGAAAAACCGAAGACTTCGGCGAAAGCGAAGCGAATCTAATAACATTGATTTGGACCTCTCATCAATGAGAGGATCTCTCTCTTTCTTTTCCTCTCTCTATATTACTTATTTTCTTGCTTCACCTCATGCTTCAGTGTTTTTTATTATTTTATTATTAATAATGAAGCAGGCCATGTGAGAAAACTGCAGGACTTGTCAGGATTCAATCCAAATAATACTCTTTATTGCCATTTACAGTGTAAGATCAAACAAATATCTTTAGTATATTATCGGGTTGGACTTGTATATGAGAAGACTCAATTATGAATTATTGCTCTCGAAATTTATTTGAGTAAATTTATTGTAAGTGTAATCCATGTGCAAAACATTGGATTCAACTTCCTAGGTAGCCGCATGGAAAAAGAGTTGCACGATTTTTCACCCTTATTCTAATGGGAAAATTGAATGACATTCAATTTCTTCCACACATCGAGGATTTCTCCGTCTATTCCCGACAACATCCAACATCTTGTTACATCTGTCATCTCTCACTTGTCTTGATCATTTGGCTCATATGCCAGCATTGCAAGTAGCAACCGAAAGTTTTCTGCCTCTTATTAAAATCTAAATGCATGTAATAATTCCCCAAAACTGCCTCTCTGTCTTTAATTACAGATCTTTAAACTATAATGATAATTATGTATTCTCAAGCTCCTTCGGAGAAGTGCTGACTACCCACATCTTTACCTGCATCATGGATATTCTATCACTATACCTTCTGAGTTTTAATTCTTGAATCATTATTGTCAAATACACCTTTTTTTCCCTCACCAGATCTTTCTGCTCACCTCCTATGTGTGTGATGTGCTGGTCCAGTTATTTAGTATTCCACAAGAGGCTTTCGTGATGAAAGGATTTCCCCTCTTGCCCAATCTGTTCTTTTCCTCAATTCTTGTTCTTTTTTATTGGAAAAATAGTAAAAATATTTCTCCCATTCTTCTACTGGCCTCCCTATTCTTTTTAAATTTATGGAGGAGTCAAAATTTCAGATCCCCCTTGAGTTATCCTTTCCCTTTAATTCCCTCTGTTGAACCCTTTGGTTCCTTGTTTCCTCTTCGATCTGTGCAGGGTCATTACTATAATTTTTTTGTCCTGAACTTGTTCGATTTATCTATCATCCAGTTAGGACGCTCAAATACCAACCGTACGAGGGCTGTATAAGCTCTTTATAAACATTTCCTACGTTGAGAGCTTGCTTTGTTCTTTGTTTATATAGTAGTGTATGCCTACATTGAGGCCTTAGCATATTAGTTACAAAAGTGAGATATAATCGTAATGTACAATATATTTCCATTTAATGGTTACCAGTTGGTTGCTTGTACCACTTTATACATCAAGTTTTATGTTTTATCTGCTTTATCATTTTACATGTTGATAATTGACTTGATATATGTGAATTTAGCATTCAGTTGTTCGGCATAGGATTGAGTTGTTTTTGCTTGTTATTTGTGTCACAAATTCATTCTAAATAGTGCCTTCTTTATTAGTTAGTTCGGCGATAGGATTCGAACTTGGGATGTGGTGTTGCATTGAACACCTTAACTAGTCATCACTACAAATGTTTGTCCTGAACTTGTTCTGAGTTATCTTTCATGCAGTTAAGAAGCTCTTCTTTACTGAAGTCTCTTCCAGTGCCAACCTCACAAGGGCTGTATAAATCATATTCTTTATAACATTTCCTATGTTGAGAGCCTACTGTTTTCTTTGTTTGAACTGTATTGTATGTTATTGACATGGCTATCAAGAGCCTTACATATTTGGGTACAAAGCAGAGATTTATTTGGTAATGCACAATTTATTTTCTTTCAGTTGTTGCCAGTTAGTTGCTTGCAGCACTTTATGGCTGGAGTTTCTGTTTTTTTGGCTTTATCATTTTCCATGTTGTCAATTGATTTGATATATGAGAATTTGACTTTCAGTTGTTTGGCATAGGATTGAATTGGTTTTGTCCATTATTTGTGAGGCAAGTCCCTTCCTAAACAGTGGCTTCTTTTGCAGTTAGTTCAGCAATAGGATTTGAACTTGGGATGTGATGTTGCAATCAACACCTTAACCAGTCAACCGCAAGCCTGAATCCTGAACAATGATCCAACACCTTCTGAAATTATTTTCATTGTAGTTTGGGAAACAGGATTAGTCCTTCGAACTTTTCAAAAGAAAAAAAAGAAAAAAAAGAGGATTAGTCCTTCGCATTAGTTTTAAAGTTGGCACACGCTCCTTGGTGCTATGAGGTGGCCAAGAACCTAGGTGCCCTGCCTTGCTGGGTTGGGATTCCCTGGGCAGGGTTCCTATCGACGTCTACTTCGTGCCTTGGTAAAGGCAGAGGACAATAGGACACTTGGAATATGTGTGTGTGTTGTGGAAATGTTCATACTGCCCCATGTACTCTCTCTTTAATCCATATCCAGCACATTTTGTGAAATGCTTGTAGGGCATCTCTTTCTTATCAGCCACTTGAGGACATGTCTCTTTCTTTGTCACATGCAGACATGGAAATCATAGTGCCAACTTCCCTCTCTCTCACTCTCTCTCCCCCCCTCCCCTTAGCACACACACACATAGACCAGGTGGCTCTTTTTATGTTCTAAGCGTAGTTGTTGGAAACTCCTGGGAACCTGAGTCGTTTCAGGAATCAGAATCGCAGCTGCCTAGAGATTTATGTTTTAGGAATCGACATCCTTACAATAGGAATTGTGGGGAATGAGATTCTTAATTTCTTGGAATTGTGTCTCGACCAATATAGATTCAAGATTCCTCCACATCTCGAATCGAGATTCCAGCCTCCTTGGAATCGAGATTCCCATCCCCCTAGAATCGACATTCGAGGAGTCAAGGTTCATTGATATGTGGAATCAAGATTCCGACATCTATGGAATCTAGTTTCTACAAATGTAGAACAAAATATGTTATGCAGTTTAAATTGTGATTCCAACATATTTGGAATCAAGTTTCTGATGTATATGGATCAGAGATCCATACCAGTTCGATATCGTGAATTACAATAGTATGGAATGCGTTTGACCCCTACGAGGAATTGAGATTTCAATCTTATGGAGTAGGAAGCCCCTTACATATCTTGAGACTTATCAACTTTAGAACCTATATCAGATGTCTCTTTTCAAAAGGGTTTCCAAATTTTAAAGTGATTGTGTTGATTCTCCCAAATTTATATACAAAAGATATGTATTTCTAAATTGTGATTTTGATTTTATTATTATAAAGGCAACATAGGATTATGTCAATGCCATGGTTTTATTTGTATGTGTTGTATTTACTAGTTACATTTAAAGTAACGGCCGTCCAGAGTAGCACAACTAAAAATATGAAACCTTGATACCATTAGAAGCATTTGAAGGAAGATTTCTACTCCAATTTCCTTTAGAAAGTGCACAACCATCATAGACATTGGAAATTATATACTTTGAAATGTTTTTTTTTTCTTTGTATTTTTTTTGTTACATCTATTATATTTTATTTCCTTTGTTAATTTTTTTTCCTCACATTCACATTTTACGATAATAGTAGAGAAGAAATTAAGTTTGAGCGCTAAACATCTATGAATACATATTGCATGAAATAAAAAGCAACACACATGGATAAAGAGAGAGATTTTGTTGTCGAATGGTAGCTAGAATTAATATATTATGTAATAAAAGAAAAACAATACAATACTTCATATATAGCTTTCAGTTAATGATGATGGGAATATTTATGGGGACCAAGGGGTTGGAGGCGTGGGGGAGAGAGAGAGAGAGAGAGAGAGAGAGAGAGGAGGAC
>NW_006499159.1:5032170-5066345 GCF_000471905.2 Amborella trichopoda
CGTACGTAACGTAACGTACGACTAACGTAATTACGTTACGTTAGTTCGGTACGTCGTACGCAACCACCTACCGTCGTCCGTCCTTCTTAGTTTAGGTTAGATATATATATATATATATATATATATACTACTTTTAATCAAATCAATTTTAATTCATAAAAAATATCACCCTATTTTGTGCTTAGATTTGTCAATGTTTTTTTGTAAAGTTTTTATTTTTACTGTTATTTTTGGTAATTCAATGGAAAAAATAGTACCTTACTTGTTTTTTCAAATAGTTTAAAAAATAGTTTTTTTTTAAGATATTAATAAGATAGTATAAGTGGAAATGAAAATCACAATATAGTACTTTTTAAAATAATTTAAAAGTTATTTTTTTCAAAAATAAAAACCACACGATAATAACTAAAGTGTGACACAAAACTTAGCATTGATGCTCTTGTGGTTAACCTTTCTAAGTCTTTTAAAAAACAAACGGTTCATGTTGATTGGCAATGGAGACAAAGAGTTATACAGTGAGAGGCAGGTGTCTCTTTCTCTTGTGGATAATGATACGATGATAGTTAAACATGAAATGACAGGGATGTGAACACTAGGCAGCAATACATCACTATGAATGAAGGACAGAAGATTTTAAGAGATTCGTGGACCCATGGGTTCACCTAGGTTTCCAAGGGATCCAGGTCACATAAAATTACTGAAAATACAGTCCATTGTGCTTTCTTTTGTTTGGACGCTGTTTCTATGCGGCTAAGCCCGCGTATGTAGAAATGTGATTATCCTAATAAATCTATTTTTAAGATGAATTTTAAGACTTATATGTAATTTTTTAACATGGAGATCAGAAATATGAATAAATAAATAAAATTTAAAACTAAAAATAATAATTCTAGAAAAAATACATTTGGACTGTTAGTTTTTATTGTTTTTAGATGGAACACCTACTTGCATCTATCTTTTAAGACGGATGCTTTACACTTTTTGGACTACATATGTAGAAATACGGTTCAAAAAAGTAATTCAAAATACGTAATTTTTCAAGCCATCCTAATAATTTTAATACCAAAATTACTTGTTGTAATAAAATTTAGAGGTGCGCCTTAATTTGATTTCTTAAGGTTACAACCTGTTGCAAACCACACCCTTACATAAAAGGTGCATAAATACAATTTTAAAAATTATTTTTTTGAATTTAAAAACCAACTTATTTCTCCTTATTTATGATCACCATGTTCAAGATTATTGGCTCTTTAAATTTTGGGTTCCACTTTATCAAGGATGAATTATAAAGGGAGAGAAAGTATATATATATATATATATTTATCGGCTGGTATACCAAAACTCCAATGAATTAGAAGAAAACATAGCACTATGCCATAAAAATATGAAAAGCTATATAAAGAGATTATTTACTTTTAACCCAAGAAAATTATAATCACTCTTATTCTTTAAATTTCATAATGGACGACTGAGTGCGTCATTAACTAGACTCAAAGTTAAAAAAAATAAAAATTTCAAATTTCGGGATCCATCCAAGTTGATATCTAATGACTAAAAGTAATTGTGACCTTCTTGATTGAAAGATAAATAGTCTTGTAGCATACGACCCTAGAAAGTATGCAATAAGATCATGCACGTTTAATACAAGAAGGTTATAATCATGACAAATGCAAAATTTTGGTATCTCATGTTATACTAATGTCAAGCTAAAAGCCCAAAAATTTTACTTATTTGAGATACATGCTTAGCTATTGGATTTCACATTTGATAATTAAGAATTTTGTGACCTTAATAGCATAGAAACTTGTAGTATAGGCACTTGATAATTAAGATTTCACATTTCACATTTGATAATTAAGATTTTTGTGACCTTAGGAGTTAGGCATAGATATATTGCCATTGCTGGATGCCTGTAACTTCTAAGCAACCCTTTTACATAAAGAAGATTTCAATTTATCAAAATACACCTACCTTTTTAATATTCAAACTCATGGTCCTATGTATTTCTTATAGATATTAGAAATTAAATAAAAAATGAGTACAATGTCAAATAGTTGTTCCCTCGCATATATTGTAATAAAATTTTTCCTTATAAAATGTATCAGCACGAGAGAGAGAGAGATCACGTTCAAATTGAATAATAATTATGGGTACAATTTCAAATAGTTGTTCCTTCGTTTGTATTTTGATAATTTTTTCCCTTAGTAATAAAATGTGTGTTTCCACAAAAGAGGGAGAGAGATAGACCTATCTACACATGGAACAGAAAATTAGGGCTTTTTATTACATTCATTTGTCTTGGGGCTTTTTATTACATTGAACATATTCGTCACATTGAAGAGAAAATTAGGGCTTTTTATTATATCCTATTCGAAATAGAATTACTGGATTTTACTATCCAACAGGGTGGTTCTCTTTCTGAAGAGCAAAAGATTGAAAGAGATAGTAAGATCAAGTCTCTCGGTGAACTCCGTAGGATTGAGGAGCTATATTTGAGACAAAGATTAAGAATCAAATAACTAAATGAGGGAGATAGAAACACAAAATTATTTCATGTCATTGCCAACTCTAGAAAAAGGCATAATGATATCTCAGAATTATCTATTCAATGGGTGGATCAGGAAGATGGGTTGGTGATGGGGAATGCGGTGGTAGCTCACTCTAAGAAAGCCTTTTCTTTTGAAGTTAGATTGATATTTTAGTTTTGGAGACTGGACGAGGCAAGGCGAGGCGAGGTTGGGGCCTTTCTTATTATCCAAATGTCAAGGTAATAGGCTCGGATAAGGTGGCTTTCTTGCTGCGTGAGGAAATGGAGGTTGGCAGAGCTCTGCATAATAGGTTCCCAAGGGTGAGGGGTAAATTGTTCTCTTTGGACCGTAGATCTCCAAAAGTTCGTAACTCCTTCGCTCAGGAGGAGGTTCATTGTATAAATCTTATTGGAATCCCGTTTCATGCTTGAAGTTTAATGATAATCCAAAAGATTGCTAACATTTGTGGTGATTAATGTGATGTAGACTAAGACTCATTTTTGTGAAAAGATCGAACTTCTATTAGACTTAAGATTTGGTGTATTAATGGTCACAAAATTCCAAAGTTTGTGTAAACTGCAGATTGGTAAACAGTCTTTCTTAATCTCTGTAAAGATTGAATAAGGTGTTTTATCTCCAAAGAAGGTGGTAGCTATTAATAAGACCATACTGCTAGGATCTAATGATAGTCCAAAAAGGGGAGAAGAACGGCATTTGGTCTCTCACAAAAAATTCCTGCAATATTGTCGGAAAGTAGCCTCCCAGCCATCGGATTTGATAAGAAAGGGAAGATGAATGGGAATAACAGAAATTGGAAACCGTTACAAAATTTAAAAAATTTGAATATCTGCAAGAGGTGGATTCCGGTGGAAAGATTTCCTGAAACGGTCTTGGGATTTTCGGATGTGCGTGTGACTTCTAAGAGAGATCTTTTACCATCATCTGAGGTAAGGACACGTGGAGGAGTTGACCTTCCCATTATGGTAAAGAACCATTCCGATGGTGTTGATCGTGCGGGCATTCCTTTAGGTAACTTCATGAACCTTTCCTTAAGACGTATGACTGTGGATGACGGTGCTAATGATGGCTTTCCGTGGGAAAATCCATCCCCGCCTTACATGGTATGTATGGAGGCAGACGTTTCTGTTAGTGAATCTTCACCATATCCTCCTTTTGGGAGGGGGGAGAAGAAGGGGTTTTTGGGCTATGTTCTATGGTTTCTATTGCTGCAAAGTTTGGTGATATCGGCTTCTTTTCGGAGAGGGTGGGGTAAATTATGGTGGTGTTGCTTATGTATTTCAAGCTCAGGATGTATCCACTGTCAGCTAAGGGAGTTGTTATAAGGGGTCAGGCAAGCCGTCCTCGGGCTCATTTCGATCCCCTCTTGTTGGTTCCACTAGCCATTGTAGTTATAGACCCTGTTGAAGAGGAAGTTCCTTTGCAGATTCATATGGATCAAGAGCAACAGGCTCAGGGGATCGCAGGAGATGTTAGTGATTTTGATCCCACTTCTACGGTATTGGAGGGTGTTGTTAGGGAGATTTTGGCTATGGTGGCCCAGCCGGTACCCTCAAATCTTTTACTTTCATATTTCTCTATTAATGAAAGTGACGACTCCATGGTAGCTGACCACCTGCGCACAGGGGCAATTCTTTGAACACCTCAAAGAACGAACATAAGGAAGCAAAGCTTGAGGAGGTGGACAAGTTGGAAATAAATAGCGGAATGGTGACGAATATGTTCGATGATATGGGGGCCGATTTCAATGTCCCTATAGCTGTTGTGCTGGATGAGATGAAAGTTAAAAAGAGAGAAGAAAAAGCTAAGGCTGCCTTGGAGGTAGCTCATAAATGTAAAGTAAAGATGAAGCAAACCTCAATTAAGAATGCCGAGAAGAAGAAGAAAGAAGGAATAAAGCCATCAAGGTCCTCTGCGCGTATTGCAGCATTATTTAGATTCTTTGACGGGTGTCAATCGTAAGCAATTCAGATGGAAGAACCGGATGTGGTAGAACTCAGTAGTGAGACCACTACTTCTGAAGCCACCATCTCGAAAGACGAGGATGCGGCTCTACATTAAGCTCTTATACTTGAGGAAGCCTATTTTGGACCTTATGTCGATGGTCTAGGCTCTTCTTCTTGCCCACCCCTTTAAATGAATATAATTTCTTGGAATATTAGGGGTTTGGGAGATCCTAGGAGAAAAATGGATGCCTGGTTTTTTGTAGTTAAATATAAACATGTTGTTTTGATGCTTCAGGAAACCAAATTGCCAAGGCGCACTGTTGTAGGCTTCAGGGGTATTTAGGGTCATGAAGCGGTTCACTTTGTGGGTGTTGATTTTATGGGAGCTTATGGCATTCTGTAGAATTTGTGGGACCCTCAGGTTTTGCAAACTTTATGTTCCATTATTAGGGATATAATTGTGTTAGTAGGTTTTCATGGTCCGGCAGTTGATTTTTCTTGGGGTTTGCTAAATTACTATAGTCCTAATTGAAGTTCTTTTAAAGAGTTGTTTATTAATCATCTCTCTGATGTTTTGAACGGCTGTGTTTATCCTATTTGTCTTGAGGGATTTTAATTTGTTATGTTGGCTAGAAGATATTTCTTCTGGGACGTCATTGAATGAGGTCATGTGTATGTTCAATAACTTTATTCAGAATCATGTTGTGATGGATTTACCAATTGGTGGAACTGTTTATACATGGTCGAACAATAGCACTTCCATTCTCCGAATGTCTAAAATCGAGAGATTTTTTGTTTCGAGGGAGTGGTTGGAGGCTTTTCTGTTAGCCTCAATGCGAGCCCTTCCTCGGTTTACTTCGAATCATACCCCATTATTATTTTCTAACAAGGTTCTGGCTTTGGGTCCCATGCCTTTTCATTTGGAGATAGGGTGGTTGGAAGATAGAGAAGTGGTTGACCTTGTCATGAGTACTTGGAAAAACTCTATTGTTTTGGGTTCTGTAGACTTTCAGTTACATAAGAAGCTGATTAGCAATAAGCATAAGCTAATTGTATGGAAAAAGGAAAATAGATTCTAGGTTCAATGGAAGATTAGCAATAAGCATAAGCTAATTGTATGGAAAAAGGAAAATAGATTCTAGGTTCAATGGAAGATAGATGAAATTCTATATGAAATCGAATTGTAGGATTTTACTATCCAATAGGGAGGTTCTCTTTCTGAGGAGCAAAAGATTGAAAGAGATAGTTAGATTAAGTCTCACAGTGAAAACTCCATAGGATTGAGGAGGTATATTGGAGACAAAGATAAAAAATCAAATAGCTAAAGGAGGGAGATAGAAACATAAAATTCTTTTATGTCATTGCTAGCTCTAGAAGAAAGCAGAATGATATCTCGAAGTTATCTATTCTAAGGGTTGATCAGGAAGATGGATGGCGATGGGGAATGCAGTGGTAGGTCACTTTAAAAAAGATTTTTTTTTTTAAAGTTAGATTTTTACCCAAGCTAGATCGAGTGCCTTTCTCTTCACTTTCTCCTCCTGTCATTGAGAAGTTAGAGAGGGATCTGACAATGAAGGAGCTTAAAAGTACAGTTTTTGCGTTGCAGGGGATAAAGCCCCAAAGATCAAATGGTTTCCCTTTGGTCTTCTTCTAAAAAAACACTATTGCTAATTTGTTTGACATTAGACCGATAAGCTTGCTTACGAGCATGTACAAAACAGTGGCAAAGGCTTCGGCTGAAAGATTGAAAGTGGTACTGCCTCATATTATATGTGGACAACAATCTACCTTTATTCGGAATAGGCTTATTATAGATAGTGCTTTGGTGGCCTAGGAGTGCATTCACTCTAGGTGCTTAAGTCAGATACCGGGGGTTATCATCAAGCTCGATATGGAGAAGGCATATGACATAGTTGAATGGGGTGTTCTTTTGGAGATCATGAGAAGGATGGGTTTTGGGGAGAGATGGCGAAATTGGATCTTCAGTTGTTTATCTTCAGCAGACTTCTCAGTGCTACTTAAGGGTAGCCCTACTAGTTTTTTTAAAGCATCGAGGGGGATTAAGATAGGGATATCCCTTATCTCTTTTCTTGTTCATTCTATATGCTGAGTGTTTTAGTTTGATGGTTAGGAATGTGGTTGATTGAGGTAACTTCTCTTGGTTTGAAATTCATAGCAATGGCCTCAATGTGTCGCATCTCTAATATGCTTAAGAAACTCTCATTTTCTGTGAGGCAGAGGTGGAGCAGGTCTAGAATGTTGCTACTTTTTAGATGTGTTGTAAAGTTGTGATGGGTCTGAAGGTCAATCTAAGGAAGACATCGATGATATATATACATTGTGATGGGGAAGCCCTCTTGGATCTGGCAGCGGTTTTTAATTGTAGAACGCAATCATTTCCAATCACTTATTTAGGTCTGCCTATTTCGGATAGGAGTCTACCCATCTCGGTAAGGGATAACGTATTACAACAAGTTTAAGTAAAGCTGGACTTGTGGAAGTATATGTACTTATCATCATGAGGTAGGGTTACCCTTCACAGTCGTGCCTATCGAACCTTCCTATTTACCAAATGTCCAGTTATCAAATCCCTACAGTTATAGCAAAGAAGCTAGAAAAGATGATGTGTGACTTCCTGTTGGGATCTGCTGAAGATGCTAGAAAGTATCATTTAGTTAAAGTGGGGTCATGTTTGTACACCTAAAAGTGAAGGAGGGTTGGGCTTTCGTAAGTTAAAATTGATCAATCAAGTTCTCTTATACAAATGGTGGTGGCGTAACTTCACTTTGACGGACTATCCTTGGTTTAAATTTTAAAGGCAAAGTGTGGGTTGGAGAGTTAAGGAATATGGATTCGCAGTAGGAGAGGTTCTAGTGCTTCTAATGTTTGGAGAGCTATTACCTTTCCAGGCCTTTCCTCTCTGGAAACCTTAAATGGTTAGTTAGCAATGGGGAACGTATTTCATTTTGGCATCATAGGTGGCTGGAGGAGTATCCTTTAAGGTTAAGCTATCTAGATGTTTTCCAAAGGGTAACGGATCAACATGCAAAAGTAGGTGATATATTCCAAGGGAGCGGTGATAACATTTGTGTGGAATGTGGCCTTAACTTATGATCGAATTAATGGGACAACCTATGACCAGTTATGTGTTTTTTAAGAATCTTTGGATAAGGTCTATGTTCTATCAAATCTGGAAGATAATTTAATTTGAGATTTGGAGATCGATGGGATTTACTCAGTAAAATCTTGTTACCGACTTTAATTCCACAACATGTGGCACTGGTCTTTGTCTCAAATGTCTAAAGTATGGAAGTGGCCCATCCCACACAAAATTTAGTTTTTCCTATGGTTAGCCTCTCAAAACAAAATTCTTATTATCGCCAATTTGGTTAATAGGGGTAAGATTTTGCCTAATGTCTGTTTGTTATGTTAGGAAGATGTAGAATTTGTCTCTCATGTGCTTCTTTATTGTTCCTTTGCTTCTTGGATTTGGGGCCACCTGGTCCTTATTTTTTAGTTTCATTTGACCATGGCTCAAGAAGATGTGTTACAGGTCATCTCTGGACTGTGAATACTGCACTTACTCAAAGTGTGCAAAGTAATATATAAGATTTTGATAGGTGTAGTGGTATGGGACATTTGGAAAGAAAGGAACGGTCATACTTTTGAAGGGGTAAGTCAATCGAGTGAGAGAGTTATGGAGGCTATTTTTCATTCATTATGGTTGATCCTAGCAATAACAAAGGAAAGAAAGGGGGTTTTAGAAATTGATGTAAGGCTGAATCTTCATAATCTAATGGCAATGAATGTCGTGAAAAATTGGCCCATTAGTTTTTGGTCTCCTATGATGCAGAGTTCTTTCAAACTTAATTTTGATGGTAGTTCGTTAAGGAATCTAGTGCCTGCAAGCATTGGGGTGTTTGTAGGGATTGAAGAGGGAATGTTTTGTTTAGCTATGTTGGATCAGCGGGGATAGCTTTGGCCAACCACACTGAGATGCTTGCTCTTTTGCAAGGTCTAAAAATTGTCAAGAGCAGGAACTTGACTGGATGATGCTTGGTGGAAGGGGATTCCCTAAATACTTTCTAATGGTATATGAAAGGAGACGCATATTCCTTGGAAATTAGCTTTCATTTGATCGCAGATCGTAGATCTTGCTGACTTGTTGTCTATTTCCTTTAATCATGTTTTTAAGGAAGCTAATTCCTTAGCTGATTATTTGGCTAAGGTGGGCTCTTCTTTGCCAGCTCTTACTATTTTTTATGATGTAATACCCTTTGGGTAGTTTTATCAATAAAATTTCTTAACTGATTAAAAAAAAATTTAATTAGGGCTTTTTATTTCGAGGGAAAGTATTTTTAAAGGGATTTTTTAGAATGATATAATTTTCTACATGCTAAAGAGAAAATTATGGCTTTTTATTCCTTAAAGAAGTCAAATTTTCTCTTGTAACATTTGAGGGTATCCTTTTCATTTCTCATTTCAATTAGATATCTTTTGAATAAAAAAATTATAAAATACCTAAATTATCCTCATTCGGTATTTGGAACACATAATAATCATGGGTATATTTGTAATTTGAGCCTTAATATGCATCATTCGAATGACATATATACCCCTATTTGTTTTCTTTTGGGCAAGTCAGTGGGGGAGAAGGTCCCCTACCCGAAATTTTCATTACTGGAAAAAAGAACACATTATTTTACAATCCTAAAATAGGGTAGCTGTGCCAAGTCATGTAATAATAAAAGAAAAAGATAGTATGGCAGTCGACGATGCCAAATTGTTGGACTTGTATTAGCCAATGCCCTATGCTCTCTTAACTAGGGCATCCGCTGCCATGTTCACCTTTTGAAATACATGAGCAATAGACTACATATGGGGCAAGAGCTTTGAACGACAGTTGTCAACTAACGTTCTTAATTTCCATGGGACACTGCAACGATTTTGAATAACATCTACTAACATATATGAATCACTTTCTATTTGCTTCGGGAAGCAGCCCATCTGAATAACTAAGAGAGTACCTTCCCCAAGAGCCTAAAGTTCTGCGTATTTATTTGACGCAACTTCAAAGTGTTTAGCGAACTTTGTCACAAATCCACCATTGTTGTCTCTTATGACCCCACCCCCTCCTGCCAAGCCATGATTATGCAAGGACGCACCATTAATATCTGCTTATAACACTGAGCCTCTGGAAATTACCATGCGAGTGGGATTCGAGGATTTTGGCTTTTGTTGACTCCAGTTAATTTGTAAATTCTTAATAACTGCCTTTTCTGACAAATGGAATGCCCATTTTTTAACTTCTGCTAGAGCAGTGAAACAAGAGGTGACATAGATTGTCCTCGATGTTTCTACAAAATGGGCAGATAATAGTTATGTGAGTACCTCACTGCTGAAATATGGATGAATTCGGTAACTAATTATGCATAGCTAACCATGAAAACCACTTAACCCATGGATGACATTTCAACAACCAAAGAGCACGAAATAAGAGTTGAGGTGAGCATTTGTACCAAATGAAATTCTATGCTGATTTGATTGAGAAAGTTTCATTGGCAATATGAATCCATACCAATTAATCACCTTTATGCTGCAAGGGAAGTGTATATTGCTCCACATTTCCCCATATGCTACTCAATAAAGTTGAAGGAGGTGAGGGCAAATTCCATGATTGTGGGTCACCAACCCCTATTTGTTTTGCAGTACAAATAAAAAACACAATGTTCGGCATTAAAAATATCCTTAGTTGTTTTATACTGCTAATCATGAACAGTGTGTTCCTTATTTTACATGCATGACAGCTAGGTGTATTTTTGTTATCAATACAGTTGCTCTAAGGCTTAGGCTTTATGTGAACAAAGTAAAGCATCACCATGAATCCTCGCCCAAAAAGCACTTTGGGCATAAAAAATCTTCATGATGGTTCAAAATCAATGTTCAACACCGACTATGAAATTTAAAGCTAAAAAAAGATACAAATCTTTCATATCCATGAATACTCATTTTTAGGGCAAAATGAATGATATGGATAATGTTTTATAATATAAATTATATTTGGGGTTGAAATCCTAATTTTTTTTCATAACCATAATGGTCAAAGCTGAGATGATCAATTCAAAGATTTTTTTATGCTAGAAATGCAATTTTCAGTGAGTTTTGTGGTGAGGTGTTACTTGTTTTAATAGAGTAGAAGCCCTATCAAAATATTCAACCTTATCAAAACATATTCATTTTGTTATTCAGTTGATAACTCTTTAGGGTCAAATTATTTAAATGCCCCTCATTGTTCATCATTCTAAATATTAGACAAGGACAATTCAAGTATTTAAAAAAAATAAAGAGATATCTAAGTGAACTAAAAAAAATACACCATCGGATGTCAATAGGAATAATTTGACCATTTAAATAATTTTTTAAAGCATTCTTTGCCCGTGAATGACACTCTCACTTATTTCAAAAGACATGGATATTAGGGATTGTATACTAGGATATCATTTACCATTGTTATAAAGAAGTCACAATCACTCTTAGCTATTAGATGTCAAATTGGATGGCTTCTTGGGATGTGTCACGAAGTTCGAGATTTTTTTTTGAAACATTAAGTCTAGTCAGTAACACGCTTACAACCATTTAATTCAAAATCTGATTGACAAGAGTGATTGTGACCTCTTTATATTAATAGTAACGAGTGTGGTTTGTATAAGGCTGAGGCCCTAATAAATCAAAGTAAGGTGCACTTCAAATAGTGCGTAAACATGTTCTTCAAGTAACAAAAATCTTTATGATGTCCTGAAAGTTATTTTCATCTCTAATTATAAAATTTAAAAAATATCATAGATTGAACATATGTTAGATCACTTGAAAATCTTGGAAATTCATCATCGTCAACAAAGCCTTTATGGTCACCATTCTACTCTATTAAAGGTCATACCCTTTGTGAGGTCATAAATCTCAATATATTTTTGGACTACTTCTAACCACGTCCTTTTGAGTCTATCACTTGCCCTTTTCGAGTCTTCTACTTGAACTAACTCACACTTCCTAACATATGTTATATTAGGTCTACTCCACACATAGTTAGTCCATCTAAGTCTATTTTCTCTCATCTAATCGTCTATTGATGCCACACCTAAATTTTTTCAAATGGGCTCATTTCGAACTATATCAGTTCTTGTCTTGCCACTCATCCATCTCAACATCATCTCTGCTATACTCATTCTATCGTATATTAATTTTTGTCCGCCCTACATTTTGCCCTATAAAACAAATTTGGTCTCACAACGGTCTTATAAAACTTGCTCTTTAGCTTCATTGGTGAAAATCTTCAAAATTTACAGTCTAAGTAATATATTAAAGGTTTTTGCAAAATTTAAAATCTTATTCTTCTTTTCATGCCTGAAATAATCAAATTAAGAGCTTTTTTTAGCTCCAAAACAACCTTTTCAAAAAAAAATTAATGACACCTTATTTTGATCCTTTAATGTCTCACTATTATATAAAGTCTTTGAACAAGTAAATATTGTCTGTGATCTTTTTTTATTAGAATCACGTTTTATTCACTTAAACCACCCTGACATAGAGACATGGAGCTCTGTCCACCTAACATGATGAGGTACTGGTTGCTGAGGCAGCAAAAGACAAAAAGAGAAAGCAATAGGAAGAGAGGGGTAGCGAGAGAGCATTTCTAAAAAAAAAAGAAAATTGGTTTGTTAGGGCTGCAGCCTTATTAAAGTAAGTAAAGTTTCATCTTATATAACTCATCGAAATTTGTAGTTTTAAGTATTGTAAAACCTTTATATCGACTATCTCGATAAGATCTATGCTATTTTTTTAATCTCATTTTATTATCAATGTTGGAAATTGAGTCGAAAGTTTTTCAAATGAAGATTTGTAGTGAAGCATTATTTTTTGTTTTAATAGAATTTAAACTTCATTGATTAAAAATTAATAGAATTTAAACTTCATTGATTAAAAAAAAAGGTTGGGAGAAAATAGAGAGAGTATGAGGAGTTGTAGACACAGTTGCAACCCTTCCATCCCCATATGGCCAAATTACCCTTTCCATATAACACTCATTCCCAGGTGTTCTCTTCCCATATATCACCTCAATTAGGTATTTTTCTCACCACCCAAACGACACGTGTAACACAGGTCTACGCACACGTGTTTTACCTTCAAATCTCAGCCACACACGTCACATCAAAGACCACAGCATCTTCAACACGTGCCCTACCAAAAGCGTGCCTAACTCGTTCTCTTTTCTAAAGGGTCCTAAATATATTAAATGGCCGGATGGCACCCTGCCACGTAAACTCCCACGTGGCAGATGGTGGTTTGGGATCGGAAGAAGTCAAAGGAAATGATATGACTTGTTGTCCACATCATCATCGAATCATCACGCGTATACCACCGTTCCGGAAACGGAAACCCAGGTCAAAACAAAACCTTTGAAAAAAAATAAAAATAAAAATAAAGGGCATTGATCCTTTTGTTTAGTTAAATATATATTAAATTAATTTAAAAATGGGAAGGATTTCTTTGTTTCATTTCAGGTGAGAAGTGAAAAGAACAAGAAGGGAAATTACAGACACACCCCTTGGATTGTTTAGGAAATTTCTGCTATTTTATTATTGGGTGCGGTTTGTATAGAGCCGAGGTTTTAAATAATCAAATTAGAGTCTAATTTTAAATATTGTCGAAAAATGTGATTTTAATGTTGAAAATTTTTATGATAGCCTTAAAAAATATTTTTATATTTAATTATGAATTTCAAAAATAGTGTAGATCGAACAAATCTATAAAATCTTGAAAATCGACAGTCCAAAAATATGTATTATTTCTAAAACTGGAAATCTAGTTTTTTCTTATATCCATGCATCTTGATGTCGAGATGATCAATTTAAAGATATTTGAGCATCAAAACAACCTCTTCTAATGAAATTTTTGAAACGGGCTCGAATTTGATCGTTTAAAGCCTCGACCCTATATAAACTTTTTTCTTTATTAAAAATAAATTTATTTTAAAATTTATAATCAATATTTATTTTATTTTTAAATATTAAACTCAAACTTAATTTGTCCATATTTCTCAACATCACAACCCACTGTAAATTATACCCACTGCAAATTATTTAACAAATAATTTAAAAATAATTAATGAAATACTTTATTGACCACCATGCGGTTTACACCACATTTTTTATTATTTCTTTTGATTTTGAGGATTTTTTTTTGTTTTTGTTTTGAGAATTTCAGTTGGAGGGGAGTTGCAACCATAGACGAGGTAGAAAATCTTGACTGAAAAGCATGCTACGACCGCTTGAGAAGACTAGAAGAAAAGAAATCTTCACCCAGCGAAAGAGATGTTTAAATCTCCCTTGTACTGCCCATATTTTTGCTCCACTCTAAAATTTTTGGAATCTCTCAAGAAACGGAAAAACACTCCCTCTAAACGCACACCCAAAAAAAAAAAATTTCATTTTATGTCGATGGGCCACAATTTTAATTAATGTAATAATATTTATTTTAAAATATTTTTATTTTAACTTTACTTGTTCAAGTTAAATTTTATTTTTTAAATACACAAATTAACTTTATTCTATATTGGATATCGAGAACTCTAAACAAGCATAACATTTCAGTAATCTCGCCCACTGCCACCATTAAGGCTCCTTACCTAATCAAATTACTAAGATGTGTTCATTTCTAAGATATTTTTTAAAGAAATACCTCAAATTTCTGATTTTTTTTTTTTTAAAGGGTACCTAAATTCATAAAATATTACCAATTAATTTGTGACATGATTAAAAGGAGAGTGAGATGGAGGGGGAAAGATACAACATACAAGCCACAACCATGAGTACTATACACCATTTTTTATACGAAAAATATAAAATAAGACAATTTACAAGCGGTCACACGATTATTGGACGTGAAATTAAATGACTAAGCTCAAATCTCAAAAAAAAAAAATTTCAAACCTTACGACACATCCAAACTATCAAATTTAACATCGGATTGTAAATAATTGCGACCACCTTATATGAAAAGTACGTAATCTCATTGTATAAAATCCCTTTTTTATACCGGCAATCTCCTCTTTCTAAAAGCAAGAATCTCTCCCTGAGTCTTCTACCAAACCTGGGCTTCTCTAAAATTTAAATATGTGAGAAAAAACAGGTTTTTATTGGTCAAATACAGCAGGAATGAGTCCTTCAAAATAAAACCAACTCAAATGAACCTTTTAGATGACGTTTCAAAGTAAAAAAACATTTCTTTCACATTACTTAAAGATAAAACAATCAACATGTGGATACTCTTTATAAATGCTGAATTAGTGAGAAACAATGGGTGATCTTCTCTTTCCATATAATGCCAGCTTACAATGAAATGTATCACAAAAAGAAAAAAAAAAACTCCAATAAATGATAGGTAAACCCAAAATCTCTAAATAATAGAAAGCAAAAAACATACAAAGCGTCAAAAAAATAAATATATCCAAAAAAAAACCAAAAATAGGGACAAGAACTCAGCCTGATGAGGTGGTGGGGTACCTCTCGGCCGCCGGAGAAGAACTTTCTGGCGCCTGGCTCTGAGTTTCCGGCAAGCCATACTGAAATACCGGCGTCCGGACCATCGGATATCCCTGTGGATACGCCGGAATACCAGAACTCGAAGACCCCACGTTAAAACACTGGTCCAACAAGCTCTGCGCCGGCGGCCTAGGTAAGCCCTGGTGGCTCTGTAATAACTGGGAATACTGAATATAATCATGGGGTAAATGAGAGAAAGAGAAGCTTGACTGCCCACCCTGAACATCAGGCCTATATGGAGAATAAGAGGAGGAAGTAGGGAGAGGAGAGAGAGATGGAATTGTAGAGAGAGAAACAGAGGGATTGGGGTTGATGGGTGGCCTCAATTGAACATTTTCAGGGAAATTGAGCTTGGCTCTTGTGCCTCTAAACCTTAAAGCTGCTTCATCATAGGCTCTAGCTGCTGACTCAGCTGTGTCAAAGGTCCCAAGCCAAACCCTAGCTGCTTTGTGGGGGTCTCTTATCTCTGCTGCCCATTTACCCCACGGCCTTTGTCTCACTCCTCTGTATCTTCTTCTCCTTTCTGGGTTTTCTTCACTGATTGATGAAGGGGAAGATGATGAAGTTACGATCGTTGAGGCGCTAACTGTGATGGAGCTTCCTCCGCCACTATGAGAGATGGTGGATCCTTGTTCTGTTACAGTGTGAATAGAGGTGGTCAGAGAGAGTGTTCCAAAAATCTAACTGGCCTCAAGAACCGGCTGACGGCGGGTCCGGGCAACCAATAATCCGGCCAGTTCAACGGTCTAATTGGGCAGTTCTGGGTCGGCATACAGAGTGTCCAATATACAAACACCAAAACTCAGAACAAAAAATAAACAAAATGAAAAGTATATTTAAAAAAAATTTGATAGATGGACCGTAAATTTTTTTCTAAATACAAAATTCCCTAGGTAACAATAAGGTCAACTTATTTTTTTTAATTTTTTCAAAAGTTACCTCTAGGCCATCATCATACCGAATTTTATTTTATTTTATTTTTCTCATTAAGACACTACCTTAAAGCTTGAAGCATAGCCCTACTAACAAAATAAAAAAAAAAAAAACGGATTAAGGATTCTATCTTCAAACCGAAGGGCAATTTAAAAATTAAAAAAACAAATAAATACACCAACCGTTTTTGTAATTTCTATCTGAGCATTTTGTATTTTAGAAAACTTAGAGGGTCCGCGCATAAATTATTATTTAAAGTATGATTAAATAAAGCTCGACCAAATGAAGTTGAATAGCAATGAAAAAAATTGATTTTAAAAAATTGATTTGTGCCTATATTATATTCAAAATTTTCAAAAACCAACATGAAAATGTAAAAATATCTGTTGACTGAAACACTTTTCAATCTTTGCCAAAATTATAAAAAACATTTAAAAACATTCTACAAGCAAATCCGTTCTTTAGGATTATATATATATTTTTTAAATTTTTTAAAAATACATAGCCGGACCGCCAAAACCAACCAGTGCCCAATTCAGATATGACCAGCCAGTTCCCAGTTAGACCCGCCTAGTTTGTGAACACTTTTAGATAAAAAGGTGTTTGTTTGGGTCAATGTCGTGTCTTGAATGCCAAATTCCCAACACTACTTCCGGATTGTTACATTTAATTTTGCTAGAGAGAGAGAGAGCAACTTTGCATTTGCAAGAGAGAGAGACGATGTGATTTGAGCAAAAATGGATTTCAATTCTACTTTGATTGACAAGATCATATTGGTTGGAAAGATAAACTTTGGAACCAAGAAAACATGGGTTTTAGTTGGTGTGCAAGGTGAAAAAACTAAGGCATGGTTCAGTAGGCGGTGCTTCTCGAAATCATAACATATAAATATCGTCTTGTAAAAATGATTGTACTTAAGAGCATCAAAGTACGTAAAAATTCTTACATTTATTCCCACAAAATAATCCCATTGCTCTCTTTCTCTCCATATCTCTCCATATTAGAAGGGTGCAGTCGGCATACGGATGCATCCGTAGCAGTAGAGGTAGTAAGTTGCCCCTTCGAACTTTTTATCATGCTATATAATTTTGATGTAAAATGTTATTAGGATTATCTTAAAATCTATTTTTATATCTAATTATAAAATTTTAAATTTTAAAAATAGTTAAAATCAAGTATAAATCTATAAACATATGAAAATCGTAAAAATAGACCGTGTAGATCATAGGTTGTAAAATGCATTATTTTTTATACTTAAAATCTTTTTATTTATCATTGTCATATATCTCAATGTCGACATGATCAATCAAAAGGTTTTTAACATTAGAACGACCATTTTGGATGGATTTTTGAGGGGCATCCGTAGTTCTAAGGTAGCATCCTTAAACTTTTTGCATATTAGAAACACTCAAAAACACACACCACTCAAAACACCTCCTCTCTCTCTCTCTCTCTCTATATATATATATATATATATATATATATATATATATATATTAGAAACATTCAAAACACACACAAGGAAATTCAATTGCATGGAGCAAGACATAAAACAATGGTTATGTCTGAGAATAAGGAGACAATCAGTAGAAAGATAAAATCTGGCTCCTAAACATCAATAATTTGAAGAACAAAAGAAAACCACAGTTGGATATCAACATACCTGACCCCACCAAAGGAGAAACCTGCCTGAACGGCCCCAGAGAAGCACCCGGAAAGCAGCTCTGATAGAACCTCAGCCCACCGGAATCCGACCCACTTGGCTGATCCTCCTCTCTCCCCCTCTTTAGCCTCGAAGACGAAGAAGACGAAACCAATGAAGAAGTAGAAGAAGAAACCAAATAAGAAGAGGTCGAAAAATTCGGCAAGTCTTGGCGGGAATACCAGTGCTCCGGCCTAAGTTCCGGCCCCTCAGAAGCTACAACATGGGTCAGAGCCGAGACCATAGCTGACATCTCCTGTGAACTTGTGTAGCCCCCAAAACTGGGGGCTGCTCCCTCTCCTTCCTCTTCATTTTCCGGAGCCGGAAAATTGAGCCACTCGTCACTATATCCCTTTCGATGCGCCACTTTTGTGCACATTAAACGAACCGGCTCCGCCAGAATCTCACCCACAAAGGATAAACCTCAATTTTTCCGGCGATATGCGTTGAAAATTGCCCCGAATTTTTAGAGAGAGGGGTAAATGAAACATGAGTGCAAGAGCCCGTGAAATTGTTTAGGGCAGTCATACTTATTATAAGATCTAGTTCAGCGCCGCCATACAAATAGTCCTCATCGCCCTTTTACTGCACCGCCACCCTTTTTTTTCTTTTCTTTTTTTGTGGTTTTTCTTTTTTCCATATATTAGTTTTTGTAGAAAAAATAAAATAGGGGGATAGTAGGAGACCACCCTTAGACCTATAGGGGACCCACTTTTTGATAACCATACGTGTTCGTTTCTTATTCCACCACGTGGGACAGATCGGGCTTGGGCAACAAATGTAGCCCGAGAGCCAAATTAGGAGTGCTAACTCTGTTTGGCCCGGTTTTTTTTTTTTTTTTTTTTTTTTTTCCCTTTGTTTCTAGCCTCGCTTGGGCACTCCCCTTTGTCACCGTATAAATGGGTGCGAATAGCAAAAAAGTGTACAAATACCATTTTCCTTAAGGTATAACACTCAAAAAAGAGGAACTTTAAAATTTTGGAAAAGAAGCTTCGAAATTTTCAAATCCATTCTTTTCAGCTTTTTGCCGACTTATTCGAACGAAAATGCGTTCACACGTGCAAATTTGACTGAATATTAGACTGAAAAAATTTGTTTAGGTCGGCGTATTTCTATTTGCCCGAAAAGAGGAGTGTTTGGGTTGAAATTGGATTCTAGGAGTGCCGACATAAAAAATTCGGTGATTTGTTAAATGGATTTTAACACGTTTGAGGCAAGGAACGAAATTTAGCCCCAAAAAAACCGCAACATTCATGATGGCCCAAGATTTCGGTCCGTATAGGCCCACGAAACGAAAGATTCAGTGAATTTCGTGCATTTCGGATTTGGTTAAATCTGGTTAAAGTCCGTCCAAATCCCACCTAGAATCAGCTAAATTTGGGTACATGGGACCCATCTATGAAGCAAAGGGGATTTAAGGTTTTGTTTTTATTTTATTTAAAAGTTTTTCTTTTAATACAACAAAAAGCAATTAAGAAGTAAATTTCTTGATTTTGTCACGTTTTGGGGTTTGGGTAAGTACTTGGGAGGATAGGAGAGAGTTAATGTTCACGTGCGTCCACGTTCCAAGTGGCTTGCCACGTTAGATATGAACAAGTAAAAGAGGATTGCGATCTATCTCATTAAGGATGACATTCAAAATTGAAAAATATATATATTGCCACATTTTTCTTTTCTTTTCTTCATTTTGGCGAGGAAATTGAGTGAGGAAAGAAACCCTGGTAGAGTGTAATGAAGAATGTCCATGAAGACGTGGTCTCACGTGGACAATATCAAAGTCATGGCTTAATCATTTTGAAGTTTGCTAACTTATCCAAATTTAAGATTTGGGATTTTTTTCTATTTTCTTTTTTGTGGTGTTGTTATATCTTATTTTTGGGTAGATCAATAGAGAATACAAATGATAGCTAAAACTCGAGCGGTGCTATCATCACGATCTCAACCCCATTCCCAATTACTATATTTTATTACTCAATAAAAATTACCAACAAATTACACATATATAAGCCAAACTACCATAATAGATTGCAAAGAAGCCCCAAACTTTGACAAGCCATATGCAGCCTCAACACTTTGCCAAGCTACCTGCAATCTCACTCGTAATTTAAGATTTGAGAGTTAGGACTGTAATAGAAAGCACCCAAGGCAACCAAAAGGGTGCCTTGGGCATCGAGGCCTTATCAAAGCTTGGCTCTAATAAAGCCATGGTACCTAATGGAGGCACTTGTAGGAGTGCCTTGGGCATCGAGGCCTTATCAAAGCTTGGCTCTAATAAAGCCATGGTACCCAATGGAGGCACCTATAGGAGTGCTTTGGGCATCACGGCCAATAGTGGTGGCACAATACAGCTCTGATGGGGCCATGATGTTCAAGGGAAGCACCCAATGGGCTCCTCAAACATCCATGAATACTAAGAAAAAAAAAAAAAAAAGAAGGGTATTCACATGAATTTCAAGGGAAAATAGTATTTCTTGTATTTTTGAAGAATAAAGATATTTTGTACAATTTTTTTAAGGCGAGCATAACCGAAAGTGTATAATCCAGCGCTTTAAACATGGTATGGTTCAATGAACATGAAAATAACTGCTACCATCCCTCCAACGGAATACTAGCAAGTTTCATGTTTTGGTTTTTTTTTTTTTTTTAGATAAGTCAGGAAGCGTGGTCAGCGGCACAATGGATGCCTAACCACGTAAAAGGCTCATTCTTCAAGAAAAAAAAAATTTTAAATGCAGCCAAATACGACCGGTGACATTTTCTCTTAAGTAGTGCGTAAAACAAATATTAAAAATAAAGCTTTGAGCATTCAAAGAATGATGATGTTTGGGAATCCATGCAGTTTTGCTGAACTCCCATCATTTGCATCCGCACGTCCGTCACAAGGATCAATGTCTTCAACCCCAGTTCGACCAGTTTTCAAAAGAGCTACTCGGGCCGCTGTAGGCGCGGGCCCGAGTAACTAACAGTCCAAATGCTTTGTTAATATATTTATTGTTTCTGATTTTTCAAAAAAAAATTCATATTCATGATTTTCATGTTAAAAACTATATATTCTTTAAAAATTAGGATCAAATTATATTTAAAAAATATATTTATTTCCAAGCCCGCATTTATACATATGTGGGCTCGGCGCATGTTAACCGTATCTTTTAAAAAATAATCAAGAAAGAAAGGAAAATATAGAAAAAAAATATTTATGGTCAAAACACATTTCAGCTTTTGTCAAAATGACAGAAAACATAAAAAGCCACATTACAAACAAATTCTTCTTTTTTTTTATTTTTTTTTTTACTCCTAGGTAGACACCCAACTCGGGGAAACTTAGGCTCACCAGGGAGATGAGCGATCTGAGCGAACTCGCCCGAGCAATTGAACATTGTGTTCGACAACTCGAGCAACACAACCTGGACTCACCCTCGCGAGTTTTGGTAGTCAAGCAGGATCTTAAAAGAAATTGAAAAAGTAATAAAAAACCAAAAAAATAAGAAGTTTATATGTAATGTATTTCTTTAGGTTTTCTATTATTTTGGGAAAGATTGAGAAGTGTTTTGATCATGAATACTTATTTTTACATTTTTTCGTTCTTTTTGAATTATTTATAAAATATCCTTAATTATAAATTGGTTTTTTAATATGTATTTTTTTACTACTTTTTTAAACTCATTTAGATGTGTACTTTTTTTATTTTTTGAATTTTTTTATATTTTATCTTTATTTTTTTAAACACTTTATGACATGCCCAACTCTGACCAAACAATTTGTTTAGCCCATCTAAATTGTCACAGAGGTTTTAAAGCAATAGAATGCAAATAGACCTCCCACAAGAGAGAGAGAGAGAGAGAGAGAGAGAGAGAGCTTGGAGACGCTAAGGACCACACAAGAGAGGCATGTGGTAATTGATTGCTATTTGATTATTCAGAAGCTTGATTGGTATTTGCATCATTCAAAAGCCCGAGAATTTTCTGAATTTTAATCAAATATTCTTTACTATAAAGAATTATAATTTTCTTAAGCATCGGCATTTAGGTAGCCACAAGGGCCCAACTCGTACTTGCAAGTACACAATCCTCTTTCAAGATTTTAAATACTATTATTTTTACTTTATTTATTTTGGAACCCCAAACCCTTTTGCAAATGGCAAGGCATGATCACATACAAGGCCTGTTTGACCAATAGGATGGCGACATCCCCTCTTTTTTTTTATTTTGTCGTCCCTCACGACTAGTAGGAGTATAGAAAAAAAGAGTTTGTGGTGTTGGGTGTTCACACCCGGGGCAGGAAAATGGTTTATTAAGGCTGCAACCCTGTGAAAATAACTCAAGCTTCACCTTATAACTCACCAAAAATAGTAATTCTGGTATCGGAAAATCTTCAAATCGTTTATCTCCACGTTGACCATTATGATTGTGAAAAAAATAGGATTTCAAATCTAAAAGTAGCATATATTGTAATAAATTATCTAGACGGTAGATTTTGCCCTAAAAATAGATGTTCATAGATCCACAAGATCTTTAAGATTTTTTAACTTCAAATTTCATACTCGGTATTGAAAATTTATTTTAGAGCTGTGATGGAGATTTCTGGGGCTCCCAAGTGCTTTCTAGTTAGGGATTCGAGGTGAGGCTTTACTATGTTTTCATAAAACCTAGGTTTTATAGAAATTAGTCAAATTACATCCTTTTTATAAAGGAATATACAAGACTGTAATCTTATAGTGTAGAAGGTCCATGTCAAAAATTCAGTAGAAAATGGTGTTCCTAAGTTGGAAAACCTTCTAAATGGTCAACTCAACCTCGACATTGGTGGATATAAAGAAAAAAAAAAAATTGTTAAAACCTAAAAATACCGCATTTTATAACCAGGTACCTACTTGATCTATCTATGTTTAAGATTTTCAAATGTTTGCAGATATGGTCAATCTACATTATTTTTTAAATTTTAAATTTCATAATTAAGATTCAACATAGATTTTTAAGACATCTAAAGGTTTGTAATACTGAAACTGCATCTAAAGCAAAATTTAGAGATGTGCCTTACTTGTATAACACAAGATGGGCACCTTGTACAAACTTCACCATTTTAAATGTGCGATTGTACATGATATGACCTTCATCTTTGGAACAAGAAATGTTTACTCTTAGCTATGGATTTGATTAAGGCAATTTGAAAGTGTCACAACATTAAAAAAATTTATTTTGAACAATGCGCCTACTTAGTGACACATTGTCAACCACCTGATTTCATATCTAAACGCCAATAATGTTTTGTGACCTTACATCAAAAGTTATATTTCAAAAACCAAATCAATGGGGTTAATCATTTACCTAAAAAATTCATGTTGGATTAATAGATTGGCGAGTCAAATCAATTTGGAACATTCCAAATCAATGATCTAGAAAATGTTTAAAATAAACAAAATAAAATAAAAATTTAAATAGTGGTTTATAGGGTGATATATATATATATATATATATGGTTTTTAGGGCAGCAATTTGGCTTAGACACATACCATATCAGAACCGGTTTGGTTCCAACTAATTTCCCATTTGTATTAACAATCCATATCAAGAATCACCGGGCATTAAAATACTATCATAAGTAAATAATATCATTACATACATTTATTTTAAAGTTAAAACTTTAGAGAGACACTCTAAAATCAAATAGTTTTAAAATTATTTGGAATACGACTGAGTTTATGAAATGCAAGTTTAGTAATAATAAGAGTAAAGATGAAGTAATTCAATTGCAGACCAAGAAATATAAAAAATAATAACACTTTGATATCTTGGATCGATAATCCAGAAAAATAAAGAGATTGAAGAAGATGTCGTACATAGAATTAGAGTTGGGTGGGCGTAGTGCAGATGTGCAACCAGAGTTTTATGTGATCGCTCATACCAATGAAGTTGAAGGATAAGTTCCATAGGACAGTTATGATACGAGATTTGCTTCATGTGATGGAATTTTGGACAGTCTATAGGATCAGTATAGCTTAAATGACGATGTTGAGATGGATGAGTGACCAAACAATAAGGGATAGAATTCAAAATGAATACATTCAAGAGAACTTACATGTAACACTAATAGGCGATAAGATGAAAGAAAATAGACTTAGGTGCATTGGTCATGTGCAATGTAGATCTAGTACAACACCTGTTAAGATATACGAGTTAGTTTTAGTGGAAGGCTCAAAAGGGCTAGAGATAAACCCAAAATGACATGGTTGGAAGTTGTGAGAAAATATATAGGGATTTATGTTCTCACTAAAGATATGAGTAATAACCAAGATTAGTATAGCCGACCCCAAATAGTTGGGAAAAGGCTTTTGATGATGATGATGATGATTATATATTATCTTTAAAAACTATCTTGAAAATGAATTTTGGATTTAAAAACTTTTACAAAACAACAATTTCGACCACCAAGATGAATATTAGAAAATATTGTTCTAAACGCATATTTTTAGAAAAACTAAAATAAATGATTTAAAAAACAAGTTTAAAACCAACCATCTTAAAATTCAATGTCTTTTTTAAAATCATAATGATCGAGATTGTCAACTTCTCAAATTATAGGTCAAAAATTTCATCTCTAAAAAAAAATTGGGAGGACATCACATTTGAATAGGTGGCATGGCTAGGTATCAAAACCTTGTTCTTGAATGGTTGAAAATGTGAAAACGAGAGGTGAAATCCGGTCCATCGCACTTCCATTTCTTGGATGACCATGACCATACATCAGTCATCACGCACTTACAATCCTGAAATAACAAATGAAAACTACAAGTTTAGTTGACCACTTGGCAATATTCTAGAGAGAAAAAGATATTTGAATAAGATCCAGTTGATAGAGGACCCAAACTAGCTCGTTGATATGGACCTAAGATTGAATTTGCAGCTCTTGAGTGAGAAATTTATCGCATCTACTCCCTCCGTCAAAACACCTAGCTAGGTTGATTCTTTTTATTCTAAAATTTTGATAACTATACAATAATTATAGCTAGGTCGGGTTTTTTTTTATTCTAAAATTTTGAAAACTATACAACAATTATTAGATAATTATTTTTAGGGAAAATTTCATGTAGAACCCTATTTTTTCATATTATTTCATGATAGACCTTCCTTCCGTTTTTCTTTCAAGCGGCATGAAGAAATCCCTAAATATATCACCATACCCTATCATCTTTATCTCCCTCTTTTATTTATTTTTTATCATAAAAAATTAAGGTGTGGTTTGTATAGAGCCTAGGCTCTAAATAATCAAATTAGAGCCTATCTTCAAATAGTATGGAAAAATGTGATTTTACTATTAGAAATCTTTGTGATAATCTTAAAATATGTTTTTTTTATTTATTTATAAAGTTTAAAGCTTCAAAAATTTTGTAGATCAACATATCTATGAAAACTTGAAAATCTTAAAAATTGACTGTCAAAAAATATGTTACAAAATACACTATTTCCACAACTTGAAATTTATTTTTTTCTCATGTCCATGCTTCTTGATGTCGAGATGATCAATTTGAAGATATTTAAACATCAAAACAACCTCTTCTAGTGAACTTTTTGAGGTAGGCTCAAATTTGATTGTTTAGAGCCTCGGCTCTATATAAACTCTTCCTTAAAAATTAACTTCAAAAAATCTTTTCATACCATTTTCAACCCAAAAATTTTTTTAATGGGTAGAAAGAGAAAAATAGGGTTAAAAAAGCCTTTGAGTTGAAATGGTATAAAAAGATTTGTTGGAGCTAATTTTTATAGTCAAAAGTAAGTTAAAGAAGGAGATAAGAGATGAGGGATTGCGGTGAAATCTTTAGAGGTTTATTTATACCGCTTCAAAGAAAAACAGAAGGAGGGTCCACCATGAAATAATATGAAGAATTAGGGTTTTATATGAAATTTTTCCTTATTTTGAAAAGAAAAATTAAATTTTGAGTTTCGTAACACTTAAATCTAGTCCTTCAAAAATTGGATTGCCTTGATGCGATAGGGGTACACCGGATCCAGGTCTGGGTATGGGTCCAAAAATTAGACCCAACAGGTTGGGTCTGAGTCCAAATCTTGGACCTAAATACTATTCGAGTTCGAATCCAGGTTCGAGTCCAATAATATTTTCAGGTCCCGATATATAAAATATATTTAAGTATTAGTTAAACGATTCAGTTTGTATAGAGCCGAGGCTCTAAACAATCAAAGTAAAGTGCACCTTCAAATAGTGTTGAGAAATGTGGTTTCAATATTAGAACTCTTTGTGATAGCTTTAAAATATATTTTCATCTTTAATTATAAAATTCAAAGCTTCAAAATTAGATTCGATCATGCAGATTTATGAAAATTTTGATAATTGATGGCCCAAAAATACGTAACAAGATGCACTATTTTCAAATTTTCAAATTCATTTTTTTCACGTCCATGCATCTTGATGTTGAGATGATCAATCGGATGGTATTTTGACATCAAAATAACCTCTTCTAATGAAATTTTTGAGGTGGCTCTAATATGATTGCTTAGAGCCTCGACTCTATTTAAACTTTTTCCTTAGTTAAATACATATATATTTTAATTTTTTGTTTGGGTCCAATCAAATGATCCAAGGTTTGGGTCTCACACCATATTTTTTAGTACAGGTCCGGCAATCCGCTCGACGCGTCTAATTCCCCGGGCCATAAGGCATTTTTCAATTTTTAAATTCACCCAAAAAAACAAAGGGGATTATTTTGACCCCCCAAATTTGTATAAAAAAGCTATAGGGTTTATTTTTGAACCCCCAAAAGTGAAAACCCTTAAATATATAAAAAAATGTTAAGAATTTACACAAGGTAACCCAGTCCAAGTCCAACCAGACCCAAACCCAACCCATTGCCATCCCTATTCTTGGGGCATTATTTTTTATTACAAAGAAAAAAAAAATGAGATTATTATATGGATGGTGGATCTTTACCAAAATCAGAAATTATGTAAAAAAATATCCCTAACATGTATCTTGCCTATGGGAGTAATTAGATAGTGTACCCGTTCAAGCGTAGGAACTTTTTGGCATTTATCGCTACGACCTTTACCACTTGCAAGGTTACGTTCAAACTTGGATAAAAGTCCAATCAGTCCAATTTTTCGACTAGACAGGTGAGAATATAGTGAAAAACTTGGGAAAATAATAATAAGAAAAACCTAGGGAAACAGTAGAATTAGGCCTAAATATATTATCCATATATGGGAGGGAAGAACGGACAAACCAGCAGTCAAAGTGCAGGCCAATGAGCAAAAAAGACGATTCAAGTTATATCCATATCCTTCAGGCTTTTGAGCACAGTACCCTATGAACTTTTTAGAGAGAGAAAAGGACACTGAATACATACAAAAATTGAAGCTTAGAGTGAGACAATATTTCAGGAATTTAAGAAACCATGGAAGTAAGTCAATGGACAAAGCCCACTTGATGCGAACGCTAACGCACAAGCTTACAATACATATAGTAGCTGCTTACTTTCAGTTCATTGTTTGTAATTTAAAGAGATAACATTGCCTTTGACATACATGGCCAAGCTTTTGGCCTGAAGTAAAATAATGCCACTCCATTCGATAGAACATATTGATGGCTCTCACAGATTATGCATTTGACTTGGGAAGTAGATCCGGAAGACTTCATATACAAATGCAAATAAATAACAACATCTGCGGACTCGGAATAGGATAACAATTAGGAGCTCTTAAGCTATCTCTAAATTTTGGAACTTGTTTTCAAGCACAAGATGAGTATCAAAATCTAGATCGTACCCATTAATCGGTCAAAAAATCAACATTGAACAAAAAACATAAAACAATTTAAAGGTCCTTCAAATCTATGGATCGAAATAGAAACACTAGATTGAACATTCGAAAATCGTAGATTCAAAGTCAATGGAGAGATTGCTTAGGGTCAATAATAGCCAACAGGTGCAAGTGGGCTCTCCACTTGTAAGCAAAGACTTCACTTTCAAATTATTGTCTAGAATATACAAAATTTAAGTGCATTAAACCCACAAGTTAAAGAAATATATCAATCACACATTTCATTAAACAAAATAGGCCACAGACTAAACTAGAGGCAACCTCTGCACATGTTATGAGTCACAAATTTCCAAGTGATGCTGAGGGAGAAAAGTATTCTCCCTTAAGAGGAGGGCCTTAAACTTAGAAATACTATTTGAGGAGAGAAATAGAATCCAAATCTCTTTTTAACTTCCGCAGGCCATGCACTCTTCCATATTCTCCAAAGAACAAACCATTTGTGCCATCTTCGCATCATCATCATCACGTGCAGGCTTGGGGCTTTCCTGCTGTATATCCATAAAACTTACAGTTCATACTAAAGTAAAAAGATACAACTTTCAGATTTCAGAATTACCAAATACTATACCCTAAGGCCACCATTACCTTGAGAAGAGAGGTATCCACAGTGAACTTGATTGCATCCGCGGCAGCACGAGAACGCAAATAGTACATTCCAGTTTTCAGGCCCTTAAATTCCAACAAACATTCAATGAAGTGCAAATCTTTACAAATAAGAGAAAATACAAAACCCAGTAGATTACTTTTTTGTAGGAATTATGATCACCATAGATGCACTGAATTGTGATGAAGAAAGATTGGGGAAACCATAAAGTCAAATCAATGTCTGGTAGGCCCCACTATCACCGTCACTGTTCAAAGCATTGACTGTACCCTCATGACCAAAACCCATGAATTATAAGGGCTACATATAAGGGGCCTATATTGGTTTCGAGTAATAGCAATTATTGTAAGCATTAAAAAATGAGCTGATTATTACCTTGGACCAGGCATAGAAGTGCAAGGAAGTGAGCTTCCCAAAATTGGGCTGGTCCATATGGATGTTCAAGCTCTGGCTCTGATCAATATAGCAACCACGATCAACAGCCATGTCCACCAAAGTCCTTTGCTTTATCTCCCAAACAGTCCTGTAAATAAGATCTCCATATAAGTTCTCAGAGAAGATAACATCCTAAAAGTTACATTTCCGGATACAAATAAAAACATAGAAATGACCAGTAGTTACTTGTAAATGGCCTTGAGATCATCTGGCACTTCAGGGATTTTCTGGACAGAACCATTCTCATAAATTATTTTGTTTTTTAGGGCAGGAGACCACAGACCCATCTCCGTTAAATCGTGAAGAAGATGCTTGTTCACCACGACAAATTCACCACTGCAAAAGCAAGGAAAGTCATTTCTTATAAATGGTTTTTGCTCATGTAAAGCAAGTTTCAATTTTTTTGGGTTAAAGAAGAAAAAAATATACCTAAGAACTCTTCGACTGTATATATTGGAGGTGTAAGGTTCAAAACACTCGTTATTTCCAAGAATCTGGCTAGTAGAAGCCGTGGGCATTGGAGCAACAAGAAGGGAGTTTCTCACTCCATTCTTTGCAATCATGTTCCTTAGAGCAGCCCAATCCCATCGGTTGGATGGATTTACACCCCACATGTCAAGTTGAAGTATTCCCTGCGTACAAGTTGTTCTCAGACTATCTACAACAATAAAAAAAATAAAAAAGTGCAGAAAAACATAAGGTTTATTTATTTGTTAGATTTCAAAATACATTTGGTTGGCAGGATTCAGAGTATCAAGACAAACCTTGCTCACAGGACTCCCAAAATATGTCTCGTAAGGGCCCTCTTTCACAGCAAGTTCAGAAGACGCTTTCAAGGCATGGTAGTAAATGGTTTCAAAAATATCTTTATTCAGCTGCTGGGCCTGCACAAGCCAGTAAAGTGATTCGATGTTTGACAAACATATGCACAATAAAAAGAACTGCCATAGTTCAATAGAACAAATAGCAATTATTCTCACCTCTGGTGAATCAAATGGCATACCAAGCAGTATGAAAGTGTCTGCAAGACCTTGCACACCTATTCCAATTGGCCTGTGCCTCAAATTTGAGGTTTTCGCAGTTTCAACAGGGTAAAAGTTGACATCTATGATTTTGTTGAGATTAGCAGTAACTATTGCAGTAACCTGCTTCAGCAAATAAAAGAGGAGGTCATTCAAAAGCAATCTGTTAGGCAAAGACTCGAGTATGAGAAAGAAACAGAAAGAGAAAGAAAATCCAATCAAATACAAACCACAGTTGGACAGAAGGAAAGAAGTAAGATACCTCTGCCAGCTTATCAAAATCAAAGTATTTGTTCTTAGATCCCCTGCTTCCAACCAGCTTTGAAGGATGTGACTCTATGGGAACCCCCTGCAATAAAAGCAGCAAGATTAATAAACAACTAAGCAATAAAGTAGGGGCAAGTACCAACTCCTTCTCGCTCTTTTGTTTTCAGAGAAACAATTTCTCCTGTTTACAGAGAAACAAGAAATCTTACGTTTTCCCTCACATATCTTGGCAGTGCAATAGATGCCAAATTACACACCGCAGTTTCCGTAGGACTTGTATATTCAACAACCTCAGTACACAGATTCGAACACTTGATTGTGCCCAAATTTTGTTGGTTGCTTTTTCTATTGCACATATCCTGTAACAAGGATCCAGCGGTAAAATATGGCCCAATAGAACTCAAAAACAAGTGAATTGGACAACTGAAAGATAGGATACCTTGAAAAGCATGTATGGTGTTCCAGTTTCTATCTGAGATTCCAAAATTGCAAACCAAAGTTTTTGTGCCTTCACAACCTTTCTTTCTTTCCCCTGCTTCCAACAACAAAAGTCAGAAACTTCACTCTCAATCAGGAATATCAATGTTCATACCATAATTAATAGTACCTCGCGTTCATATCTAGTGTATAGTTCTTCAAATTCCTCGCCCCAACAATCAGCTAGACCTGTAGCTTCATTGGGACAAAACAAGGACCATTCCCCATTTTCCTGGACCCTTCTCATAAAGAGATCAGGCACCCAAAGTGCATAAAAGAGATCCCTTGCCCTGTTTTCTTCCTGCAAATGATAAATACATAAGATCAGGACACCAAGTAGAGTGAGAATCACAAATAACAAATGCATATCTAAAAGCAAATATGCAATCTTCAATATGCTTCAGGCATGTGTATTCATAGTTAGCAAGGAATAATAATATATCCGTAAATCAAAATATCAGCAATAAATAAGTTTTATTTTAAAAAATTGAAAAAGAAATCGTATCAAAAATATGAATCACCAAAAAGAGGTAAGTTATACAATCATGAATATTTTATATTTGGCTCAAAAAAAATGGAGTTAAAAATTGAATATGTATCATAGATTAATTGGGAGCATGAAATAAAATAACGACAACAATGCTAAACACAAGAACTACATTAGTAAATAAAAGAACAATAAACTAATGTATATGATTATTTTTCAAAAAATAAAAAAAGACCCTCAACATGGGATTGCAATTAACTAAAACAAAATATAAGGGCCCAAATATGTAAGATAGCGGTCCATCCAAATGCTACATTGCATATACCAATTGAATAAAAATATAAAAATATAAATAGAAAATTAATCAAACCTCTCTATGTTTTATTTAAAACAACAAAATTCTCAAGCAAATTCAAATTTCATGCTGAATTCTTAATTGCCTAGTATTATTGAACCTCTCTTGTTTTTTATAAGGATGCTCTAGGTTTAAAGAAAAACAATTTTTTTCATTGAGTTACTCATCTTCTAACTCTCCCTATTATTTTGAGATATATCATTATTTTTTCTCTCATTTTTTGGAAAATCTATACCTTTTATTTTTTTCGTACACTTTGTTTTTAGGGAACTTAATGGTGAAATCTTTCATAAAATTTTTGTTAAAGCAATAATTTTAATTTATTCCCATTGTTAATGTGCTTATCTTAAACCAAAATTCAATAATATTAAGTTAATGATGAAATAAAGTTACAAGGAAGAAGTTTTTGGGAAAAGTTTATTGAAAAAAAGATCATCATCATCAAAGCCTTTCCAATTAATTGGGATCAATTACACAAATCCTGATCCACCATTTTGCTCTATTAAGAGCCATACACCTTCAATGAGGCCATAAGTCCCCATATCTTTTATATTTTCTTGAAAAAATACAAAATACTGATTTATATTGGTTCTATTTAAAAAAGAAACTCAAAGTTCTTAGCGAATTTCAAAAGATCAGAGATCTTTTGAAAAAATTGTGTTTTAAACAAAGACTTGCTGACAATGGTTGTATTCCCACACACCAATTTGTTAGTAGAATGACTTAAAAGAATACCTTCCCATGATTCTTCCTCAAATCCAGAAACTCAAAAACATCAGCATGCCATGGTTCAAGGTAGACAGAAAATGCACCTAAATCCAAAAGAAAGGAAACCCTTTTATCATATATCTCTAAATCAAGAATCAGAAATACGATTAAACCAAGAACGAGTAAATTACCCTTCCTCTTGCCTCCCCCTTGATCGACATAACGAGCAGTGTCATTGAACACTCGTAGCATTGGAACTATCCCATTAGATGTGCCATTTGTACCACGAATGTAGCTACTAGTAGCTCGAATATTATGGACAGAAACACCAATGCCTCCTGCTGATTTGCTAATAACAGCACACTCCTTGAGGGTATCATATATACCCTCAATGCTATCTTCTTTCATACACACAAGAAAGCAGCTGCTTAACTGATTAGAAAAGAAAATAAAAATATTAAGTTGTTTGACAAGAGGAATCATTTGTAACAGGGAGTATATATGCAATTCGGAAAACACAGAGGTAAATATAAAAATATATTATTCATTATTGAAAAAAATTCAAAAAGCCATACTTGGGGACGAGGTGTCCCAGAATTGAACAAGGTTGGAGAAGCATGAGTGAACCAACGTTGAGACATCAAATGATATGTCCTTAGAGCAGAATCAATGTCTTCCTTGTGAATGCCAACAGCTACTCTCATCAACATATGTTGAGGCCTCTCAACAACCTTTCCTTGAACTTTTAGAAGATAAGATCGCTCGAGAGTTTTGAACCCAAAATAATCATAGTCAAAGTCCCGATCATAGATAATCTCACTATCCAGTCGGGCAGCATTCTGGAAAAAATAAGTGAATAAACAAACACCAAAGAAATGTAGTCAAAGGCAAAACACAATAGCACTATTGTGGCTTATTGGGTTTCAAGAAAACAGCAAAAGAGAAAATAAGCCTAGAGCCATAAATCAAAAGAGGCCACAATCATGAACTAGCTATAAATAACAGCAGTTAGACATAATCCAAACAGCAAGATGTAAGACGCATCATAATTAAGAGAAGACATGCAAAAGCCAAGATTGCACCCACTGCCTGATGTTTAATAATCAATCACTTATTGTGAGACCTCTTCTGTAACTTGCTTACCTTCATGATTATTTCATAAACATCATCAGCAACCAATGGAGCTTTCTGTCCTGATCTAGCATTAAAGTGGTTGTACATCTCTTTGATCCTGCAACAAAAAAAATCAATGTCCAATAAAACCTAAACAACTGGAATTTAACAAATATGAATTGATAAAAATAAAGGAGGATGCTCCCAAAAAGTAATCAAACAGGAGCCAGATCATCCAAACTTACGTCTCTGAAAATGATTTCTTGGTATTCTTGTGTAGGTTTGAAATAACGATCCTTGCAGCAAGCTTAAACAAATAACAAAGGCTATGTCAGACCATGTCATTCATAACCATTAGAAACAATCAAAGAGCAATAAATAATCACTGAGCAAACCAAAAAAAAAAACCTAGAAAAATATAACAACAAAGAAAAAGAAGGAAATGACCAATAAAATAAGAACAACCAATAGCAACCTATTTGTGGTGATATGTATCTCACAATCCCTAGAGAGCACAAAAAGAAAAGAGGCTAAATAAATGAAATCTGCATCTTGAGACAGAACAAGAACACCAAGAGCTCATGTTTAATGCAAAATAGCCTAAAGAAATATTCATACTGGAAATACCATCCTTTCCATATGTCTTTTTGTTTTCACAAACAAGTGCTTGATGAAGCAGTAGAGCTGTAGCATCTATAAAAGATGTCTTACGTTTAAACTCAATCATGATTAAACTTATAGTTTTAGGATCCAAGCTCAGTCTTGATCATTAATGTCTTGACCGCATAAATATTGCACCCTATGTTTGAATCCTGCCATTGAACACTGCAAAAAGAAAGTTTGTTTGCTTTGTAAATAGGAGAAAATTTAAAATCATAGAGTCAAACAAGAGAGAGTTTGCATATTTATTGTTTACTGGATCATATCCCAAAATTATACTCATGACTTGTTAAGCCCAAACCCAACCAAAAAACTAAAATGAACATGAAAAGGGGGACAGAGAGAGAGAGAGAGAGAGAGAGAGAGAGAGAGAGAGAGAGAGAGAGAGAGAGTAGACGACGACGAACGAACGAAACGTAAACGTAACGTACGTACGTACGTAAACGTAAAAGAAAAAAACGAAAAACGAAAACGAAACCAACCAACCAACCAACC
>NW_006499159.1:5066382-5081688 GCF_000471905.2 Amborella trichopoda
GAGGAGAGAGAGAGAGAGATTGCAAGCACAGAAAGTAAACATCTGGCCAATGAAAAAAAAAGAGAACACACACACACATCCTGTAGCTATTGCAACGGCAGGACTTAAGCTTGGGTTGATTATTCAGGTGTTCACAGTTGCAACAGTATGCACCAAGTTCAAAACTACAGCTGAATTGTCCCCCAAAAAAAAGGCACACCGATGAGAGAGACTGAACAAGTGACGCATGGACACAAAAAATATCAAACCAGAGCCTGATATGTAAACCATAGGCAAAACCAGCAGAAACAAGCTAAGTATGAATTATTTATACAGCAATAAGATAGAACATAAATTTTAAATGAAATTTGACAAAAACATTGGCAAGCAAAAGCAATAAACGCTGTGAATGAAATGATCCCAAACATCAAAACCAGGTTGTAACAAGTCAATAAAATCAAAACAGAAAAACAGGCATGAAAATAGAAAAAAGAAAAAGCACAATCAAGACCAGAAAGCCTGTCCTTCAAACACAAATAACCATATCAACCTCTACCATCTATTTTAACTTCAGAAAAAAGGAAATCAAACCAGCAAAAATCACTCACTGATGCATAATCAGGATGACATGCAGTCATGGCAGCAGCAGTTTCCGCAGCGAGCTCATCAAGCTGGCTTGTTGTTACCCCCTTATAAACACCAGCGCAAACCTTCTGAGCCACAAGCACAGGCTCACAATGCTCAGTGCTCAAGCCATAGCTCAGCTTCTTCAACCTCGCAGTGATCTTGTCAAAGTGGACAGCCTCTTGCCTCCCATCTCTCTTAACCACATACATCTCTGTAATCAGAGAAGAAACGCAACAAACGGATCAATATCAAGATCACCTCTTTCTCCCTATATAAGAAATTTGAGCAAACGCTTGGCCTGCAATCACGAATCTCCACTTCACCGAATCCTAAAAACTAAGCTTTAGGGTATAAAGGTAGAATCGATCCAGAAATTTCTAGCCTGAAATTGGCCTGAAACTTCAAATTCCTTTGATCTAAACCTGGCAGAAGGGATGTCTCGATTGGTACTAGGGTTAAAAGAGAGAGTTGCAAAGAAATATCAAGAGACACAGAGAGAGAGAGAGAGAGAGAGGAGGGGGAATTGCAGAGAGAAGAGGGGAGGAGGGCGTGGCTATAAGGGGGAAATTAGGGTTGGGGTTCCCCCGCAAAATGAGTTTGAAAAGTTCCCGCCATGGAAAAGGAGGGGCCCTGCGTTGGTTTAAAGGGGACAGCGACACTAAAAAAGCAAGGGGAATGAGAGCGTTTTAATGGAATCCAACTTCAAACATTAGGCGCCATTTTTTTTAGTTCTTGAGATTGGGATCGCGTACCATGATCCACAGGCCCATAGGGTTATGTACGCTTAACACCATTGATCCACAGAGCGACGGTGATAGCGAATAAGAGAAACGGCCAGAACATGATAAGACCGGGTGTTGATTCCTTGATTCCCACTCCTTATTCATGACCGTTAGGGCGTTGATTTTGATGGTGATCAACGGTTATAACTTGTGAGCACGGATTTTCAATGGTCATAGGGATCATAAAGTGCCACCCTTTGAGGGTAATGTCGAGGGCATTCAACTTTTTGGTGGCCCCGCTATTTTAGAAGGACTACGATCTCTCGCATCAGAAAACAAAGTACAAATTAAAGGTTAATTTTATTGATGATGATTTCATTATCAAATACTTTCTTAGGTTTACTTTAAAGGAGCTCTGAAGATGGCAATAAGGCCTAGAAATGAGTTCATACTTTGTAAACCATCCCAAGAAAGTTGGCCTTAACCTACCCTTGCTTTACAATTACAGTCAACTCTGTAAATTCTTTAAAATGGCAGATGAAACCATCTCAAATACTTCTTTTGACCCAACTTCTTCCTCTGATCCAGATTTAGAACTTATGTTTTTAAAACAAGAACACCTTTTTGAAATAACCTATACCCCATAAAAGTTTTCTGAAACTCGTTCTCAATTAATTAATCATTATCATGTTTATGATAAATCTAACTTAAATTGGACTAAACAAATCAAAAAATTTTGTGGAAAAAAGAATCAAGAAGTCATCAAATAATATGTTCAAACCTCTTCTTTTGACCAACACCATATCCCAGCCAATCAAGCTGAACAATATATCACCATTAGCCTCCCCAAAAACCTTTTCCCCCAATGGCTTAAAGAAGGATATACCCATATCCATTTTGGAGCCATAAACTAGCCCCAACCTTCCATGGTCGGAAAGGAATGGAAGCAATAAATAGAATTGCATTGTTAGACACCAGATTTCTGGAATACCAGCATGATTGCATCGGAACAATCCAAACAACCCTATATGCTGGCACAATTTTTGTTACCTCCTTTCTTAAGTTCAATATCCCTATCAGAGACCCCCATTTGAGCTCTGTTTTCAAATTTCAATTACAAATTACTGGCAAAAGACAAATTGAAACTGCTTCTGTAGCCACACTCCATTACCAAATGGTGTATAGGCTTAAGAATCATGCTTTTGATATTGTTATACCTTTAACCCCTGAATGTGAAAACACTGCCCTGTTTATCAAAGTTGATAATAACTCCCAACCTGTATGTCATTACATCCTGAGACAGATATTAAGGGAACAGTTGCTTGAGTTAATTCCATCTTCATGTGTTACGAATTATGAAAATTTACAAACCCAAAGTCAACCTGTGATGCAGTCTGAATCTAAAATGACAAGGTTGCCATATGGAATGGTCCAAATAAGTTTCCAGTCCCCAAGCAATATTGAAAATCAAACCAGAGAAATATTCCCTACCCAATTTTAAGGATTACTTGAAAAAGTCCCAATTGTTGCATTTGATAAAAATGGGAATCCTATTTATGAACAAAAGACCTCAGATGGTCATAATTTGTTTGATTATTGTAACTGTCCTACTTGCATCCAATATCAAAATGATGTTGAAGAGAATAAAAAGAAAATTTCTTCTCAACAAAAACTTTACCAAAGGTTCATTGATGGCGATCCTAAAGTTGGATTATTAGGTGAAAGTTCTGGAAAATGAGATTATTATGTAACTTATGGCAGTCAACACCCAAAAACACTTGAAACTTCTGAAATCATCCCTACTGGATTGGAAGACAAGAATTATGCTACTGATGAAAAGTCTTACATTTCTAAATTCATGATGTTTGATCCTTACAGTTCTAATTATGCTAATAATTTTCCTTCCATTACATGATTATGAAAAGATCCAGGATAATGAAAGACATGTATGGAATATTAGAAACCCTACTACCAGATATTCTACTGAGGCTTTAAAGACAATTTCTCCTATTGAAACAAGCCTTAACCGGCAAGCTGAGAATGTTAAGTCTCAAAACTTAGCATTGCTCTGGATAAAAGAAAAACAGAATAATATGTCTTATCAGTTACAAGGTTTAACTAACATAATTATGCAGTTAAAAGAAAAAATACATCTGTTGCATGAAGAATTGATGCAGATTTTGTATTCAGTTAAAGATATTCATTAGCAATCTTACTTGTTAAATCAAAAGGGAAAAGAAAAAATATTTTTGGAAAAACAATTGCAAAGTCTTAAGAAAGACCTTTGGATGAAATCTCAGTATTCTCAATCTCCATACCAATCTCAATTTCAACCATTATTAGGAAATCCTTATGTCCCAAACTACCCAACTTTGAGAAATCCTGACCCTTTTCCTCCTACAAGAACCATATATCCTCCTACAGGTTCGATTCCTCCAAGAAATTTTGGTTTTAAGTCTTTTAGCTCTTTTGAAGATATGTTTTTTCCTCAGTTAAGAAAAAAACCAAACATTTCGGTACCAAGCTCATCCCAAATCCCAGCTCCTAAACCTCCTATTACCTCACAACCAGGTCCAACTCAACCTCCCACAACTATTCCTCCTAAAAATGAAACTCAAATGTTTCAGGCATCATATAGTGATTTTGATGTTATAGCCTCTTCAATACCTACACAAAGCCTGACCTCTCCAAACCTTTACAAGATATGAGTACTTTCTTAAAAACTTGTCTAAAGCCAAATTTAGCAAACCAAATTTTCCATAAACCAAATTAGCAAACCCATCCTCATAAAATTATCTCCTAAAATTGTTATCCAGCATAAACTCTTAGGTTCTTACCTACCAAACAAAGACCTTTTACTAGGCTTTGATATTTTACACCAAGTAAAACTTCAATGGACTTCTAAAGGACTTCATTTTAAAAACCTAACCTTACCCTGGATTGCAAGCATAGACCAGCCCCAGACTTTAGAAACTGTTAGGCAAAAAATTATCTCTGATTGTTGTGTCAATTCTCATTCTGAATTCTTTAAAAAGTGCACCAATCCTATCTGGACAAATCAAAACTTTTATGTCAGACTCCCATTTAAAGAGAATGAGGACATCAATCCTACGAAGGCTTCTCACAGAGGACTAAATCCTAATTTGTTAGACCAAGCTAAACAAGAAATACATGATCTGATGAAGGAATAATTAATTGAACCAACCAGCTCTCCATGGGCATGTGAAGCTTTTTATGTAAATAAAAGAGCTGAGAAATCCTAGGAAAACTTAGATTGGTTATAAATTATCAACCTTTGAATACCTTTCTTGTAGATGATAAATTTCCTTTACCAAACCAGATAGCATTATTTTCCCAGATATCCCATGCTCACATATTTTCAAAGTTTGATTTACAATCTAGATTTTGGTAATTTGGAATACATACGGATGATAGACCAAAAACAACTTTTTGCCTTTCAAATTATCATTTTCAATGGACTATTATGCCCTTTGGTTTGAAAAATGCACCCACTTATTTTCAAAAAGTTTTAACCACCATTTTCGAACCAATCTCAACCCAGGCTTTGATATACATAGATGATATCCTTTTGTTCTCTCCTGATCTAGAAAGGCATACACTACTGTTATAAAAGTTTCATTCTCTTTATTGTAAGTACGGCATTATGCTCTCTGAAAAAAAATGTGTTTTTGCTACTACTGAAATAGACTTTCTTGGTATGCATTTTCATAACGATATGTACAAATTACACCTCAATATAGCTAAGCATTTGCTAGAATTCCCTAACACGCTGTCTTCTGTAAAGAAAATTCAGCAGTTCTTAGGACTTGTAAATTATATGTCCACTTTTATTGCTAAGTTTTCTTTGTTTACCAGTCCTCTTTATCTACTGTTAAAGAAAAAAACACCACCATGGTCAAAGAAATAAACTGAGTATATTCAAGAGCTCAAAAGATTATATCAAAATTTACCTTCTTTGAAAATCCCTTTAACAGGAAAAAGAATTTTGCAAACAGATGCCTCAGATGAATTCTGGGCTTGTATTTTGCTCGACGAAATTGAAAAAGAAAGAATGATTTGTGGTTATAAGAGTGCAAAATTAAAGGATTCAGAACTCCATTACCATTCTACTTTAAAAGAAATCCTTGCTGTCGAAAGAGGAACTGAAAAATTCCAATTTCACCTTATATGACACAATTTCCTTGTTGAAATGGATTTATCTGCCTTCCCTAATATGCTTAAGTTCAAAATTAAAATACTTCTAAACCCCCAGTTACTCAGATGGTCAAACTGGTTTTCACAATGGAATTTTGAATATAAGCACATTTTCGAGAAAAATAATGTTTTGGCAAAAATGTTCTCAAGAAGAAAGTTTTTGAAAAGACCCTGTTCTCCAATTGTTCATTTTTTGGGAGCAATTATTAGCATCAATGATGACAATCCACAGGACCTCCCTGATGAAATTTACGATGTTATCATCAGAAAAACCATGACCTCCAGAAATGATCTAATGCAACAAAAAATGCATGAAATAGTCATTAGAAATCATGGAGATGGCTTTCAAGGAATCCGATCCTTTCCTACATACCCATTTTTGTCCTTTTTCCAAACCAGACACTACTACAACATGCCAAAAGAAGCCATTTGCTTTTTCTGATATCTCCCCAAAACCACCACATATGTTTTAACTTCCATGTAAGAAAACTCTTATCTCACCTTAGACATTGCCATTTTTCACAATGGAACAATTACCACCATCCTAACCCTAGAGCTCTAAACTTTTATAAATTTCTTATAAAACATTACCACTTTAACCAAATGGATCGAATCTTTTGGATACCCCCATAAACCTTACATCATTATCAGTTTCCATCCCCCATATTTATTCTGAACACACCTACATTACCCAACATCCCATATGGAAACCATTGGATGGTATAATTCCAATCTTCTGAATTTTTGGCTATATCAGACAGATTTATGGAAAGAATTAAATATCATTATGTGTTATATTAACCGAATCCAGCCAGAATGGATTCCTGTGGATGTTTATACAAGGAATACAGTGTGGAACAATGAAACCTCCAGGGGACCAGCCTTATTGCACCAGCTTTATCTGTGGCATGCAGACCACCCTCCTCCTGAAGACCCACCCACAGACAGCTCAAGCGATGACACATACATTGGACCATCCCATAGCCCATCTATCACTCATCACACAGCTATGACTCAGATGGATACCCTCTCCAATATGATACAGACTAAAACAGCACTGTGGAGTACTGTTTTGTCGACAGCATTGTGGAGTACTGTTTTGTCGGTAGCACTGTAGAGTACTATTTTGTAGGCAGCACTGTGGAGTACTGTTTTGTCGGCAGCACTGTGGAGTACTGTTTTGTCGGCAGCACTGTGGAACACCGTTTTGTCAGCAGCATTGTGGAACACTGTTCACCTGTCACTGTTTGTCGGCCACCTGTCACTGTTTGTCGGCCACTTGTCACTGTAGATTACCTTTTTACTGTTCAAAAGCCCACCTGTCCAGGCCACCTGTCTTTATTTAATTTTGTTTGAAGTCTGGATTTCGCGTCCGGGGTCTATAAATAGCCTCTAACGTCATTGTAAAGGGCAGACCGCCTCTAGAGCCTCTCAGCCTAGTTTGTTTGCCTTTGGTGTGCTTTGTTTTTCTTACTTGTATGCTTCCTTGTTACTTATCTATCTGCTGTAAATTTTCTTTATGCTTGGAAGATCTTTTCATCAGGTCTTTCTATCTTGTATCTTAGTTTGATCCTTAAAGTTGTTAGACTTTGGTGTGTATCAGTTTAACCTATCTGTTTGTATACTTCACTGTACTTTTACTTCTTTGTTGTTTGTTTACACATCTCATCTTTTGGTATCAAAGCCAAGTTGTCAGTTGAGATTAAATCCATATTTACTTTGTTGACTGGGTTAATCTATAGTCCGTACTTGGATTAGTATGCTTTGCGTGTAGCTGGACTACGATCTCTCGCATCAGAAAACAGAGTACGAATTAAAGGTTAATTTTATTGATGATGATTTCATTATCAAATACTTTCTTAGGTTTACTTAATAGGAGCTCTGAAGATGGCAATAAGGCCTAGAAATGAGTTCATACTTTGTAAACCATCCCAGGAAAGTTGGCCTTAACCTACCCGTGCTTTATAATTACAGTCAACTCTGTAAATTCTTTAAAATGGCAGATGAAACCATCTTAGATACTTCTTTTGACCCAACTGCTTCCTCTGGCCCAGATTTAGAACTTATGTTTTCAAAACAAGAACACCTTTTTGAAATAACCTATACCCCATAAAAGTTATTTGAAACTCGTTTCTCAATTAATTAATCATTATCATGTTTATGATAAATAGAGCTTAAATTGGACTAAACGAATAAAAAAACTTTGTGGAAAAAAGAATCAAGAAGCCATCAAAGAATATGTTCAAACCTCTTCTTTTGACCAACACCATATCCCAGCCAGTCAAGCTGAACAATATATCACCATTAGCCTTCCCAAAAACCTTTTCCCCCAATGGCTTAAAGAAGGATATACCCATATCCATTTTGGAGCCATAAACTAGCCCCAACCTTCCATGGTCGGAAAGGAATGGAAGCAATAAATAGAATTGCATTGTTAGACACCAGATTTCTAGAATACCAGCATGATTGCATCAGAACAATCCAAACAACCCTAAATACTGACACCATTTTTGTTACCTTCTTTCCTAAGTTCAATATCCCTATCAGAGACCCCCATTTGAACTCGGCTTTCAAAGTTTAATTACAAATTACTGGCAAAAGACAAATTGAAACTGCTTTTGTAGCCACACTTCATTACCAAATGGTGTATAGGCTTTAGAATCATGCTTTTGATATTGTTACACCATTAACCCCTGAATGTGAAAACACTGCCCTGTTTAGCAAAGTTGATAATAACTCCCAGCCTGTATGTCATTACATCCCGAGACAGATATCAAGGGAACAGTTGCTTGAGTTAATTTCATCTTCCTGAGTTACGAATTATGAAAATTTACGAACCCAAAGTCAACCTGTGATGCAGTCTGAATCTAAAATGACAAGGTTGCCATATGGAATGGTCCAAATAAGTTTTCAGTCCCCAAGCAATATTGAAAATCAAACAAGAGAAATATTCCCTACTCAATTTCAAGGGTTACTTGAAAATTTCCAATTGTTGCATTTGATAAAAATGGGAATCCTATTTATGAACAAAAGACCTCAGATGGTCATAATTGGTTTGATTATTGTAACTGCCCTACTTGCATCCAAGATCAAGATGATGTTGAAGAGAATAAAAAAAAAGAAAAAAGAAAGAAAATCTCTTCTTAACAAAAACTTCACCAAAGGTTCATTGATGGTGATCCTAAAGTTGGATTATTAGGTGAAAGTTCTAGAAAATGGGATTATTACGTAACTTATAGCAGTCAGCACCCAAAAACACTTGAAACTTCTGAAATCATCCCTACTGGATGGGATGACAAGAATGATGCTACTGATGAAAAGTCTTACATTTCTGAATGCATGATGTTTGATCCTCACAGTTCTAATTATGCTAATAATTTTCCTTCCATTACATGATTATGAAAAGATCCAGGATAATGAAGACATGTATGGAATATTAGAAACCCTACTACCAGATATTCTACTGGGGCTTTAAAGACAATTTCTCCTGTTGAAGCAAGCCTTAACTGGCAAGCTGAGAATGCTAAGTCTCAGAACTTAGCATTGCTCCGGATAGAAGAAAAACAGAATAATATGTCTTCTCAGTTACAAGGTTTAACTAGCTTAATTATGCAGTTAAAAGAAAAAATACATCTGATGGATGAAGAATTGATGCAGATTTTGTATTCAGTTAAAGATATTCATGAGCAATCTTACTTGTTGAATTAAAAGGGAAAAGAAAAAATATTTTTGGAAAAACAATTGCAAAGTCTTGAAAAAGACCTTTGGATGAAATATCAGTATTCTCAGTCTCCATACCAATCTCAATTCCAACCATTATTAGGAAATCCTTATGTCCCAAACTACCCAACTTTTAGAAATCCTGACCCTTTTCCTCCTACAAGAACCATATATCCTCCTACAGGTATGATTCCTCCAAGAAATTTTGGTTTTAGGTCTTTTAGCTCTTTTGAAGATGAAAGATGTTTCCCTGAAGAGATGTTTTTTCCTCAGTTAAGAAAAAAACCAAACATTTTGATACCAAGCTCATCCCAAATCCAGTGACAGGTGGCCGACAAATAGTGACAGGTAGTCGACAAACAGTGACATGTGAACAATGTTTCACAGGGCTGCCGACAAAACAGTATTCCATAGAGCTGCCGACAAAACAGTACTCCACAGTGCTGTCGACAAAACAGTACTCCACAGTGCTGCCGACAAAACAGTAGTCCACAGTGCTGCTGACAAGACAGTACTCCACAGTGTTGTTTTAATCTGTATCATATTGGAGAGGGTATCCATCTGAGTCATAGCTATGTGATGAGTGAATAGATGGGCTATGGGATGGTCCAATGTATGTGTCATCGCTTGAGCTGTCTGTGGGTGGTTCTTCAGGAAGAGGGTGGTCTGCAAACCACAGATAAAGGTCGTGCAATAAAGCTGCTCCCCTGAAGGTTTCATTGTTCCACACTGTATTCCCTGTATAAACATCCACTTGAATCCATTTTGGCTGGATTCGGTTAATATAACACATAATGATCTTTAATTCTTTCCATAAATCTATCTGATATAGCCAGAAATTCAGAAGATTGGAATCATACCATCCAATGGTTTCTATAAATGGGATGTTGGGTAATGTAGGTGTGTTCAAAATAAATCTGGGGAATGGAAACTGATAATGATGTAAGGTTTATGGGGGTATCCAAAAGATGAGATCCATTTGGTTAAAGTGGTAATGTTTTATAAGAAATTTATAAAAGTTTAGAGCTCTGGGGTTAGGATGGTGGTAATTGTTCCATTGTAAAAAATGGCAAAGTCTAAGGTGAGATAGGAGTTTTCTTATATGGAAGTTAAAACACATGTGGTGGTTTTGGGGAGATACCAGAAAAAACAAATGGCTTATTTTGGCATGTTGTAGTAGTGTCTGGTTTGGAAAAGAGACAAAAATGGGTATGTAGGATGGCATCGGATTCCTTGAAAGCCATCTCCATGATTTCTAATGACTATTTCATGCATTTTTTATTGCATTAGATCATTTCTGGAAGTCATGGTTTTTCTGATGATAACATCGTAAATTTTATCGGGGAGGTCTTGTGGATTGTCATCATTGATGCTAATAATTGCTCCCAAAAAAAGAACAATTTGGAGAACAGGGTCTTCCAAAAACTTTCTTCTTGAGAACATATCTGCCAAAACATTATTTTTCTCGAAAATGTGCTTATATTGAAAATTCCATTGTGAAAACCAGTTTGACCATCTGAGTAACTGGGGGTTTGGAAGTATTTTGTTTTTTAACTTAAACATATTAGGGAAGGCAGATAAATCCATTTCAACAAGGAAATTGTGTCATATAAGGTGAAATTGGAATTTTTCAATTTCTCTTTTGACAGCAAAGATTTATTTGAAAGTAGAATGGTAATGGAGTTCTGAATCCTTTAATTTTCCACTCTTATAACCACAAATCATTTGTTCTTTTTCAATTTCTTCGAGCAAAATACAAGCCCAGAATTCATCTGAGGCATCTGTTTGCAAAATTCTTTTTCATGTTAAAGGGATTTTCAAAGAAGGTAAATTTTGTGATAATCTTTTGAGCTCCTGAACACACTCAGTTTATTTCTTTGACCATGGTGGTGTTTTTTTCTTTAACAGTAGGTAACGAGGACTGGTAAACAAAGAAAGCTTAGCAATAAAAGGGGACATATAATTTACAAGTCCTAAGAACTGCTGAATTTGCTTTACAGAAGACAGGGTGTCAGGGAATTCTAACAAATGCTTAGCTATATGGGGTTGTAATTTGTACATACCATTATGAAAATGCATACCAAGAAAGTCTATTTCAGTAGTAGCAAAAACACATTTTTTCTCAGAGAGCATAAAGCCGTACTTATAATAAAGAGAATGAAACTTTTATAACAGTAGTGTATGCCTTTCTAGATCAGGAGAAAACAAAAGGATATCATCTATGTATATCAAAGCTTGGGTTGAAATTGGTTCGAAAATGGTGGTTAAAACTTTTTGAAAATAAGTGGGTGCATTTTTCAAACCAAAGGGCATAATAGTCCATTGAAAATGATAATTTGAAAGGCAAAAAGCTATTTTTGGTCTATCATCCGGATGTATTCCAATTTACCAAAATCCAGATTGTAAATCAAACTTTGAAAATATGTGAGCATGGGATATCTGGGAAAATAATGCTATCTGGTTTGGTAAAGGAAATTTATCATCTACAAGAAAGGTATTCAAAGGTTGATAATTTATAACCAATCTAAGTTTTCCTAGGATTTCTCAGCTCTTTTATTTACATAAAAAGCTTCACATGCCCATGGAGAGCTGGTTGGTTCAATTAATTATTCTTTTATCAGATCATGTATTTCTTGTTTAGCTTGGTCTAACAAATTAGGATTTAGTCCTCTGTGAGAAGCCTTCGTAGGATTGATGTCATCACTCTCTTTAAATGGGAGTCTGACATAAAAGTTTTGATTTGTCCAGATAGGATTGGTGCACTTTTTAAAGAATTCAGAATGAGAATTGACACAACAATCAGAGATAATTTTTTGCCTAACAGTTTCTAAAGTCTGGGGTTGGTCTATGCTTGCATTCCAGGGTAAGGTTAGGTTTCTAAAATGAAGTCCTTTAGAAGTCCATTGAAGTTTTACTTGGTGTAAAACATCAAAGCCTAGTAAAAGGTCTTTGTTTGGTAGGTAAGAACCTAAGAGTTTATGCTGGATAACAACTTTAGGAGATAATTTTATGAGGATGGGTTTGCTAATTTGGTTTATGGAAATTTTTTCTCTGTTAGCAGCTCGAAAAGTTTGGTTACAGTTTTTCCAAATTGTTTTGGTAACAAATCAGGTTCCAGAATGCTAGCAGATGCACCAGAATAAAAAAAAGCTGGGATTGTCAAAGCTTTGAAATAGTTTTCATGGAGGATTTGGACAATAGCTATTGGAGTAGGTTGATGAGGGAGGCTGTTGATATCAGGGATTTTATCCTGTGGGGACAATTTCTCTGGAACCACTGTGTTGTTTATTTCATTTAGCTCAAAATCATCCGTGTAAGATATGGATATCAGCGTTTCTGCATTCTGTTCATCATCTAGAGAAAATATTGATTCCAAATCATCTTCAACGTCTTCTTCCAAGACTTGAGATAACAAATTTATAACTTTCTTTTTCTTTTTCTGATTTGGGTAGTCTTTTGAAAAATGTCATTTCTTTCCACAAACATAGCATCTATCTCATTTGTTTATGTGTTTTCGAAATCTCGGCCTGCGAATAAATCTCTTGAATTTCTTCTTTTTCTTTTTTTGGTCAACCTTCTTTTTTTTTTCAAAAGGAGGACATGCACATTGCTTTTCTATATCACACTTGATCTTCAGGTATGGCTTATCACAATATTTTCCAAGAAGATGCTTGTTTTTTTCCATTTGTTTCACAAATTCTACTTGGTTACAAAGACTTTCTAAAGCATGGAGGACAAATTGGAAGATTTCACCAAAACTAATATTTTGGATTGTTAGTCCTTGATTTTCCATTGTCTTTGTTGCTTCCTTTCCGAGTGTAGGAGGAATAGACTCAAAATAATATTGTTTCAAATTAACATCATCAATACCTCCAATTTTATGGTATCTTTTATTCTTTTCTGAAAAAGTGTCCTTCTGTGGCCTTATTTGGACTTGTCAATTTTGAGGGTGAGGAAGTGCTTGGAAATGTCAAGTGGCGCCTTAATCAATCGATGCATTTCATTTTTTATGAGGATGAAGGTGGAACTTACTCTTTTTTTTTTCTTTTTTTTTTCAAGAAACAATAACAATTTCATTGCACCTTAGTTAACAGTAACATCAAAACCGGGCAGACATGCCCTTACAATAGTGAAAAACAAAAAAACACAACTCTAAAACTCAAACTCTGTTTTCGCCAATCTATTTGCCTCCATGTTGCATTCTCTATACACATGAACCAAATGCACATTCATATTGTTGCAGACCTCAATTGCTTTTCTAACCAACTCATGTAGAGACCAAGGATATTTCATCTCCTTCTTCAACTATTTTATAACATTCATTGAATCTCCTTCTACCACCACTGGTTTATTATACATCGAATTTCACTCCTTGAAGCAGAGATTTTAGCTCCGTCCCTAATCCTTCTTATAGGGCCATAGTATTTTAGCAAAACACAACCAGAACAATCTCTAACAATACCACCTACACCAACAGAACTCAGATTCCCCATCGAACTTGCATCAAAATTCAGTTTCATCTATCCACTCTCTTGTGGCTGCCAAATACCCACCCTTGTTTCCTTCATACTCCTCTCCCTTATTAACACATGTAGATTGTTCATGAGATCCACTCTAGATACCCTCCACCATTTTTTTTTAACAACTAGTCACTCTACCACCAATATTCTTATTTTTTCATTCAATTCAATCCCTGATTTTTCAATGCCCTCAATATATCTTCTATTGCGTTTTTTCCATGTCTCCCATAAAAGAGTTGCCTTAACAGCTTTTCATCCACCAAATAAATTATGAGATTGCAAGGGGATATCAACTTGTATTCCTAACCATGCAAGACACCACTGCCAAAACTGTTTTAGCATAAAAACAATTGAGAAACAAATGATCAACAATTTCCTTATCACGTTTGCACATAATACGGACATTTTGGTAATATTTTCCCATACTTTCTGAGTACATCAGCAGTTGACAGTCTTTTAAGTTTCAACAGCCATAAAAAAAAACACAGGCCTTGGAATGGGCCATTTCCAGATTTTCACCACGTGTGCATCTTTCCAACGAATATGATCATTCTAGAATTTATATTCAAATTTAACAGAATATTCCCTATTTTTATTTAGTTCCCAAACAATTTTGTTTTTATCCTTTTGACAGTAAAAATGTGGTTGGAGCATTCATAAACACTGTATATATTCATCAACCACATTACTATCCACTCTTCTATATGAGCATCCAATATCCCAATTTGCATTAAAGCCTCTACCCTCCACTATTTCACTAACCATCTTGCTCTTGGAAATAGCTTTCGTGAAAAGGTTAGCGAATTGGGTTTTTAAATGCATGTCTCCAATCCATTTTTGTTGTCAAAAACACATTTCTTCACCTTTACGAACCATCATTCTCATGTAACTCATAAAAAAATCTCGATGAGCTACAATTCCAATCCACATAACTGAAATCCATTTCTTATTACTCTCCTTTGCCATCAATCCATGTTCCTTGTCAATCCCATATTTTTATGTCAAGATACATCTCTAAAGTCGATCCTTATCTTTTTGCACACCTCCACCACCACTTAGTTAGTAGGGCATTGCTAATAAACTTCAATCTTTTGATCCCCATTCCCCCGTCATAATGGAGTATATACATTGTCTCATTTAACAAGATTAAAACATCTCTTATTCCCACAACCACCCCATAGAAACTTCCTCATGATGCTCTCCAAAGTTTTCACAACTTTGCTTGGCAATTTAGAAAGAAACATATAGTAAAGTGCCTATTCCACAATCTACCACCGTTGCAAATTCCTTGACTTGATCCTTGTCGTAGGCCACCCCATAAATATTTGTCTTACGCAGATTTACTTTCTACCATGTGATCACTTCAAAGTATTTAAGGAATCTCTTTAAAGTTTAAACCTCCAACTCACTTGCTCCACAGAAAATAAATGTATCATTTGCTAATTGCAGAAGAGATACAATTGTACCATTGTTCTTAATTGTGAAACCAGTCAATAACCCCATCTCTACTGCAAATTTAATCA
>NW_006499159.1:5086187-5100138 GCF_000471905.2 Amborella trichopoda
CCAACCATAGTACAAAGAAAAAGAGAATTTTAACAATAATAAAAAGAAAAAAGTTTAAATAAGATTGCAACCTTAAAATGTAGAATTAAAGATGCATATTAAAAATTCATCATAAAAAGTTGTTTGGATGTTGAAAAACCTCTTAATTGATTATCTCGATACCGAGATATATGAATATATTAAAAAAAAAAGATTTCAAGTATGCGAAATGGTGTATTTTGTAACGTATCATCTAGACTGTCCATTATCGAGATTTTCATGTCCCTGGTAGATTTCTCATCTGTACATTTATGTTGCTTCTTCAGGGTACCAAGAAGTCGCATTGTCTTTAGGTGGAGCACCTCCATATTGAGAACTCCAGTCCAAAAGGAACTTCATGCGGTACAAGTCGGAAGGCAACTGAGTAAGCTGTCTTAATATATTTGATAGTGAAATCGGATAGGCAAAAGTGGGTTAATGCATATCTCCTTTTGTAAGGATGGTACTAAAATGCCACTCTACGTTTCTACCATCTATATTCTCTTTCCAAATCTCTTCATCACCCTCACCCTAATGCTTTGACATAATTTTCTTGTCATTGTCATCTAATCTCCAATCTCCATTTGTTGAAAGACTCAACACTATTTGATGTGACGTGACGTGATCGTATCTCCCCGTGAAAAAAATAAAATAAAACAAAATAAAAAATAAAATAAAATGGCTTTTACTCAGCATCCAAATGGTTTTTTCATTATCTAATCATACGCCTCAGCATCGGCTACTTGTACTTTTGACATCTTTTCCTTGAAATCTTATGTCCTTAGTGCATGGAAAGCCTTCCAAAATATCCCCAATAACACATGGTTCCTGCATCGCCTCTTGAAATTTTCTGCCCATGAAATATCCTAAATAACAGTCTGGGAAAATGCGATTGAGCGCTTCTTACAACCCTTTTGATGGTCCGATCTAATTTTCAGGCGAGTTAGGTCTTCACATTCGTAGAACAACTATTGCAGATTGGTAAGAAACCATAGCACCTATTGGTGCCCTCTTTCTCCCCCATGGAAATTGAATTAGGAAAATACTACCATCAACATCCATGCCAACTATGTACAACATGATTCCCTTGTATATTCCCTTAAAAAAATGTTCCATCAATCTTATAAGCTGCCTACAACCATGCAAAAATCGATGGAGTCATGGATAAAAGCATAGATACAGATGTTGGAGCCTGTAGTGTGGATCTATTTATATTTAGCACACGGTGCGGGTGTTGGTGAGTTGCAGCTTCTTCAAGTACCAGAGAGCTCTATATATGACTGTCTATGTGGCCCACATATCATTTCAGTCACAACTTCTTTCTCCTATTGGGCTTGCATGTACAACAATGGCACAACACATATCTTTAGGAAAGAGATTCATCTAGCTGGTAGACGGGCTTTAATTTTGCGACAACCCATTGGATTCATGCTAATGGCTGATGAGCCATTCCCACTAGTCTTGTGCATGTGTTATCATTTACTAACTCTCTCACCCTAAAATGCTTTGTGGCTGTAACCCTAGAGCAACACACTCGCTATGGGCACGCCTCTATAGCATAGATTGCAACTATTCACTCTTGATCATTTTTCAGGTACTTCATGACAATTTTAATATATGGAATAATTTATCAAGTGATCATGAAGTAGCCTAACATTTGCAAAATCCTATTTGACATGTAGATGAACTTGCGAGCAGACTAAACTGCATGGGCTTTTCGATGGATACAAGTTATTGGAATCACATTGGATGTCTATCATGCGTGCACTTCATTTTGGACGATGAGGACAGGCACTGGTTCAATGTGGCTACTAGGAAGAGATGTCCAAAGGATTCATCAACTATTAATTGTAGAAAATAAAGTACATAGATAAACATGCAAGTCATAGTTATTAACTGATCCTAGTTGATAGACCTACACCAGCTACAATTGGTTAATGTTCCCTGTGCGGTTCTGATGGTTAGTTTGTGACACATATGGGAGTAGTGGAAGCCATCAATAGCATGCATGTCAAATCTTTATGATCGTTCAGCTCTACTGAATGTTTGGAGATTCCCTTTATTATACTTGATCCATGCTTGGGTCAAATCACCTGATACTCCCCATATGTGCCCATGAAATAAATAGTAACGAAAGCCATGTGAAATCAAACAACAGCATTGACCAAAAAATTATTCTATGAATAAAAGAAAAACACATAGGTTCAAAGGCTTAGAATCATAGAAAAAGAGAAAACACATAACCCAAAAATCACGCTATAGTCAAGTAAGTCCTGGAAGAACTGAACAAAATAGAATACAAACGACCTAGCTGATATAGAGAGCTTGTAGCACAGTTTTAGGGTAGGACAGGAGTAAGAGGGGTTAGATAGGAGTGAGCATGGGGTTTGTTTATGAACAAACTGACCTCTAAAGTGGCTTCTAATGTCCTATCTCGATTTTATATTCGGTGGGAAAACAAAGAGACGTACAAAATAGAAACTATTATAATGCGGAGTGTACGAATATTCCAATTATTGGGTACACCAATAATCAGGATAATCGTGGTACGACGTTGAAATAATCGAGTGTCCTATACATAGGTCTATATGATGTTTTGAAAAACATGAGATAGCCCCAAATATGCTCTCCTCCTAGTTGGAGAGTCTTACGCTTCAACAGAAAATAAAAAAATTAAAAAAATTAAAAAAAATTAAAAAAATAAAAAATAATACGACTATAGAAGAATTTTATGTATTTATGAATGAAGATAATTACTCTTCAATGAGTGATGATACAATAGATGAACCTCGTAGCTACAGTGAAGCTATTAGCTCACATGACTTAGCTGAGTGGACTCAAGCCATGGATGATGAACTTGATTCTATTAAAAGAAATTAAGTCTGGGAGTTGACTGACCTCCCTAAAGATAGAAAAGCCATCAATTGCAAATGGGTCATAAAGAAAAAACTTAATGCAAATGGATCCATTGATAAATATAAAGCTAAGTTGGTAGCTAAAGGATTTACCCAAAATGAGGGCATGGATTATATAGAAACTTATCTCCAGTAGCACAATTTTGATCTATTTTTTGCATTAGTTGCATATTATGATCTAGAATTATTTCAGATGGATGTCAAAACAACTTTCTTAAATGGAGAATTAAAAGAAGATATGTACAAGAAACAACCAGAAAGATATGTAATTAAAGGCTAAGAAGACAAAATATAAAAACTTATGAAATCTTTATATGGTCTAAAACTGTCTTCGAGGCAATGATACTTTACTTTTCATAATGCAATCACTGGAATTGATTATATAGCCAATATGTTAGACCTTTGTGTATATGTCTGGAATAGTGAGAGCAATTTTGTTATATTGTCACTATATGTGGATGATATTTTGATAGCTAGTAATGATATTGGCATGATTAGCCATACTAAATCATGGCTAAGTTTCCATTTTGAGATGAAAAATATGGGAAAAGCCTCATATGTATTGGGCATTAAGATAACAAGAGATAGAAGTTCAAGACTTCTATGTTTATCTCAAGAAAATTATTTAGAAAGTGTTTTAAATAAATTTAAGATAGAAAACTGCAAGCCCATAGATACACCTGTTTGTAAAGGCTTAAAATTATCAAAGAAAATGTGTCCATTAAATGATAGTGACAAAGCTGAAATAGAAAGAATTCCATATGCTCAAGCTGTAGGATGCATAAATTATGTCATGTTGTGTACAAGACCTGATTTGAGTCATGCATATGGTCTTGTAAGTAGATTTCAGAGTAATCATAAGATGACTCATTGGCAAGTTGTAAAAACGATACCCAGATATATTCAGAAAATTAAAAATTACAAGTTGTGCTTCAAAACTGATAACTTAGAAGTTACTGGGTACTCTGATGCAGATTTTGCAGGAGACCCAGATGATAGAAAATCAACCTCAGGAATTGTATTCCGCTTTGGTGGTAGATGTATTTCTTGGTCTAGAAAGAAACAATGTTGCGTAACTCGGTATTCTATGAAAGCCGAGTATATTGCTTGTAGCATTGCTACAACTTATGCCGTTTGGATTAAATGCTTCATAAATGATTTGAAGCTGGATATAGCCGACGGACCTGTTAAATTTTGTTGTGATAATCAGGCTGCTATTTCATCAATTATAAATGGAGCTTATAGTTCCAAGGGCAAGCACATTGAAATTGATTATCATCATATTTATGATATTATTGGAAAGAATGAAATAACTGTAAGTTATTTGCCATCTTCAAATATGATTGTTGACCATTTAACAAAGAGATTAAGTATAGAAATATTATTAAAGCATGTAGTTTTGATTGGACTTAAAAATATTTAAGTCAGGAACTCCCAAATGGGATATTTTTTGATGTCTTGGTCATGAGAGGAAAAACCGCATTAGCGTGAAAAATCATGACGTGACTTTGGATATTTTGTGTTATGAGATGTATAACCGCACTTGCGTGAAAGGCTCATGACAAAAATATGCACATAATTGTTAAATTCATTAAGTGGTAAAGACTTTATGATATTTCAATATATCTGGCCCTCATGGCCAAGTGGGAGATGTTGGTACGTGTGTGTGGCCATGAGGCCTTTAAACGTGCAATATTTATCTCTCTTATAATTTAAAGCTTATCACTATAAATATAGGTTTTTTAGAGAGAGAAAGTGTCGTTATTTAACAGCTAGAAAGTAACCACCCACTTTCCAAGATTACAGGGCCACGTTTTCTCCGAGATTTCAAGAGAAAGTCGAACGTTGGATAATAGCCTCCTCCATCCCTCTTTAAGAAAGGTTTCATGGCCATTGAGAGGTATACAAAAATTTACAAAGTTCTCATAGTTCTGGTAAAAACCTGATCTTTAAAATCGAAAGTCTCAAGACACTGCCCCTAATCCTAAGAGTCGGTCCACCTCTTCCCTCAAGTTTTTTCAACAAATACTTCATATAATATTATGCATATCACACATTCAAACCATCGAAAGTGATTTTATTTTTACGTTAAAGCTAACCTTTTTTTTGTCCTCTTATATGGTGAATCTCATTTTTTAAAAAATTTTAATTTTTATTTTAAAACACCAATATTCTCGGACAACTATTGAACCTTTGCAAATTACATGTGCATAGGCTAATGAAGCTTAAGGGAAGCGGTTTAATTTTATTACAATCATAGGCCTAAAAATCAAAACCTATGCAAAGTGTAATTTTGGATTTTTTGGGGATTTTATATTTAGCCTTTTCATTATCTACTAAGATGTAGCGTTATGGATATGGTGCAATTTGGGAATAACTTATTGTGGGTCATGTAGGTATAGTGGAGAGAGAGAGAGTCATAATTCGACTTATAAAACAGTCGAAAAATATGATTAGAACCGTCAAATGAATTTGCTATATTATTGATAATTTATTCCCTTTTTTTATTGGCCATGTATTACCAAGGAATCATCAACTTATAAAATAAATGGCTAAACTACATTAAGAATAAACAACGAAAAACTAGTTTTCATCTCCATGGTGCCAAATAGGGTATTTTTCATATAATAAAATATTCCAATAACAAGCCAAACAACATTGTTTTCAAAATCAACTTTTACGTATAGAAGAATGTGCAAACCCAGGTATTGAGAGAAACCCAGGATTTGCATATCCAGGGACCCAAACGACCAATAATTACAATCCCATATTGAGGATTTTTTTGTTTATTTTATTTGAAAAATAATCCTATACCTTGGTTCATAGTTCTTATTATTTGCTAATTAATTATCGTGTTTAGTATTGTTATTGTTGTCAATAAATATATGATATGTTTTGTACTATGACAACAAAGTAAGCATTGCTGTTGGACTTATTGAAAATTTCAACAAAAAAAAATATCAAGTATTATTGTAATGACACTGGTAAGGCTATAAATTATTGTTTAATGATTTTAATATATCTATACAATAGCTGCAAATCATAATCCTATAAAATGTCATATTTACACATCCGATTTTTTAACCACATTTTTTTTTTTTTTTAACAAAATCCAAAATATTCACCATTCTATAATTTACCTTATTTTTTGATGATTCTTATATTTTTCTCGATTTTTTCCTCTCTAACTTTTTGATATACAATTGATTTATTACCGATATTTAGGTATGCCGATATTTTATTATTTTTCGACTTACTAACTATGGTTCTACCCAAGGTTTAAAAAAACGGACCGGAGACTCGAATTGGTCATACCCATACCCATGTCGGATGGGAGAATCGATGGATCGGATCAAAGAATCGGCAATTTTTGTCTCATTTTCTTAAAAAAACACACTATAAATCTCTAAAAACAGTGTTCTTTTAATTTCTAAAAAAATTTAGGAGTGGTGCATTATGTAGTTTCATTACTTTGTAAAAATAAGTAAATATTGAGATACTCTTTTCATATCCGGATCCATGTATAATTATTTATTATAATATTGCATAAAAAAAATTAAAAATATTAGAAAAAACTTCCATATTATAAAATTTTAAAAATCATTTCTCATATAAAGCAAAATTAGTATCACATGAAAGTATCAAACAGTTTACTAACTCTCTTTACTCATCCGAAATTATTACAACCTAATTAACTATAATATTATTTTGTACGATGAAAATCTGACAGTTCTTTCGATGAAGATCTCTCGAATTTTAACACCTTAAACTAATTAAAAATATGTAAATAAAGTGGTAGAGAAAGTGGGACAGATTGAATTCAAGTCTGTCGTCAGATTTGCCTAAAAACGAGCAGATCTACTATCAGATATGTGGCAGAGCCAGCATGATCCAGAGCATTAAAATACGATTTTTAAGGCAAGTTAACATATCAAAAATAAATAAAAGAAGCAAAATAGTAAAAAGAAGAAGAAAGAGAGATGAAAAAATATACCAAGCCGGGCCTGATGGCCAGGGATTTTCGAGCCTTCGAGTACTTGCTCGTATCAGAACCGGTCCTCTTTTGCCTCTCTGATTCGAATCTTGACCAGTAGATCTCTGGTGTAAAGGGTTAGATATAAGGTTGTTGTGCCCTAATTCTAGTTTTGATCTAGGGCTTTTGTACCCTGGGTCTAGGTTTTCTCAGACTTGGGGGTTACGACTTCAGGAGGCTAGGGTTTCTATCTTCTGTAGGGTTTTCAATCTAGAGATTTTTCTAAAGCAGTCGGTCTTTCTCGAGGTCTGGAGGAGAATTTCTTAGTTTTCTAAGGGTTTTATGATCTCCAGATGTTGAATGTGAATTTTTATATTTTTTATAATTTTTTGGGATTTTTTCTAAATTTTTAGGAATTTTCTAAGGATTTTTCTTATTTTTGGGAAATTTTCCAAAATTCAAGAATTTCTATTGTTTTTGGGTCTCTTTTTCTCTCTCCTTTTGGGTTAAGGAGATGGGGTATTTATAAGATTCGATTGGTGATTTTTCTTAAATTTTTTGGAGTTTTTTACAAATTTTTTAGATTTATCTTGAAATTTTAGCCTTATCTAATTAAAGAAAAAGGGTTTACTGCATCATCAGCCCGCGTCTGGGCCTGTCGGGCCCGTTACAGCTTAGCCCGTAGCCTGACAGTTGGGTCTCATAGGGACTAAATTGTCATTTGTTATATATTTTTTTTCTAGACGGTCTAATTTAAGCGATTCTTGGACCGTTGGAATGCTCTTAAGCTCTACTTCAAATTGCCATACGATTTTTGCAGTTTTGAGGTAACTAAATTGGGTCTACATGGATAATGTGGTCCTAAGGGTTCAGAAAACCATAGAATTTTCCAGATTTAAAATTGAGTATCTATAGTTGCCCCTCTTTAGCACTCTCTGTCTTTCGAGGGACAGGTAAGTGGCAAAGAAGTAGATACTTAGGCGTTCCATGTCATTCGAGGGGCAGGTGAATGTCAAAGATAAAGCAGACATTTTAAATTTCTTTATGAGGTCACGTAGTCAGAGGGCACACCAACTATCCCTCCAAGTCATTGCGCTCACTGAGCTCACCCACCTAGGGCATTTTTCCTCCTAGGGTTTTCGATGTGAGACGTCATTGAGTTACACAAGCATGAAACTCGAGCTGGATTTTCTAGCCGTGCCACTTACCTTCAGGGGTTTTTGTAGTTTGAATTTTTAACCCTGGCATTTTCTTTGACCTCCTTAGGGTTTCCTAAGGCTGTCTATAGAAAAAAGGCTTTCTATAGGAAGAAACTTGTCTAGCTGAATCCGAAGTGAGAGACGAGGCAGCAATGCGGTAATCATCATATACTGGTGTCTAAGCTCTTCGTTTTTTTAAGACTTTTTTAGAATTTTTTTGAAAGTAGGGGGAGATTTGAAATAGAACCGGGAGCAAGGACATGATACAATTTTAACAAAGAAATTAAAGTTTTTGGAAAACACAAGATATATAGTGAAAATTTTGAAAAGAGAAAGATATTTCGAAAAACAAGGTTGGTTAGCAGTTTTAACTCCTGCAACCATAGAGCAGTTTAGCGTCATGCAGTGATGGACCATACACCTGACCCTTTTACGCCAATACGGGGATAGACGGAATCCATTGAATAAGGTGGTTGTGCCCTAGATACACCTGACCTTTTTGCGTCATATGAGGCTAGACGGTACCTGCCTCGACTCTTTTAGGTCTCATGAGTTTGTCATTTTTTCATCGAACAGGGTGGCTGTGCCCTAAATACACTCGACCTTTCATGTCATACGGGGATAGACGGTACTTGCCTCGGCTCTTTTACGTCGCATGAGTTTGACGTTTTTCCATTGAACATGGTGGTTGTACTATGGATATACCCGACCTTTCGCATCATACGAGGATAGACGGTGCCTGCCTCAGCTCTTTTACGTTGTACAAGTTTGACTTTTTTTCATTGAAACAGAGTGGTTGTGCCCAGGATACACCTGACTTTTCACGTCATACGGGAATAGATGGTACTTGTTTCGACTCTTTTATGTCGCACGAGTTTGACGTCTTTCTATTAAACAAGGTCGATGTGCCTTGACTACACCCGACCTTTCACGTCATACGGGGATAGACGGTACCTGCCTTAGCTGTTTTACGTCTCACGAGTTTGATGTTTTTTCGTTTAAACGGGGTGGTTGTGCCCTGAATACACTCGACCTTTCACGTCATACGGGATAGACGACATCTGCCTCAGCTCCTTTATGTCGCACGAGATTAATGTCTGTCCTGTCTCGACTCTTTAACGGCACACGAGTTTAACGTTTTTCATGCCTCGGCTCTTTAACGCCGCACCAGTTTGACGTTTTTCATGCCTCGACTCTTTAATGTCGCACGAGTTTGACTTTTTTTCCGTCTCAGCTCTTTTAATGTCGCACGAGTTTGACTTTTTTTTCTTGTCTCAGCTCTTTAACGTCACACGAGTTTGATGTTTTTCTAAATTGGACTTTGGAACATTAAACGCATACACGGGGATGAGCTTGCTTCATTTCGCCTCTGGGGATCTAGTCAAGAGAAAAACGCTCCCAGACTAGCCAATATCGTCATTGGCGAGGTTCACCCATCTTCTATATGTGATAGTTGGTAGTTATACTCATACAACCATGGAGTACCTAGCTAGTTTCGAACCTTTATAACAGGCATAGGAAGTTGGTTTTGAAAACGAAGCCAGATCGTCTAATAGTTTAACCTCTTGTAGTGATGGAGGAAGTCATTTCTAAAAAGGTTTTGGAAATGGAGGGTTTTCATAGTCGGATTGAAAAAGCTATTTTAAAAGGGACAAGCCTTACAGTTTTGCCACTAGTGGCCCCTTTGGTGGTCATTTTCTTTATTATATTTTACCCAAAGATACTGAAAGGATTTCCTTGTGGGATCGTGAGATCTCAAAAGTCTCGAAGTTGTCTTTTTACCTTTAGAGCTTTCATCTTGTACTTCGCTGGTCCATGAACTGTTATCTGGATTATTGCTGAGCTTCCATCTTGGAGAGGTCCCTATGTTCTTTCAGGATCCGTCGAAGTCACTTCGGTTTTCCATTCATATCACTTTCCCGCATCTTTTTGAGCTGGTCTTGTTGGGAAACTGCAGGGTGTAGGGTGAGTCTTCGTCCTCAGGGTCTGCTTGTGCCGTATTGTTGGAACTTGTAAGTATGTTTGTACTTGAGTGTTTTTTAATCAGAAGCTCCTTCTTGGAGTTTTTTTTTTTTTTAAACCCGTGATGCCCTTTTAGGTTTTCACCACGTCCATTTTATTATTATTATTATTATTATTAGCTTATCGATGCTTTACTCGGGACTTTTAAGACGAAGAATCACTAAGTACTTTCCCATCTTCAAATCTTGGCTCTTATGTCACAATTTAAGGAAGATTTTTTCTTGTTTTTCTGAGCAAACCGGTTGCTTGGATAATATGGGATATGCCGCAGAGTGCTCAGAATAACCTTGGACTTCCAATTTTGTTCCTCCACTACCAGTCTTTGAAGTTCAGATAGTCGAGTCTCTTCAGGTTTTACTTAGATTGATGTCTTCTTTTGCTTTCTGACGTCATTCTAACTTGAGAATAGAATAATTTCTAGAGATTTTGGAGAAGAGACGAAAAGATAGAGAAGTTTTATTTTTTATCGCCCCAGGGTCCCTTTCAAGTGTTCAGCCCGGTCACCTTTTTCCAACGCTCGGGGTTCCTTTCGGATTTTCAGCTCGACGGATTTTTTTATTTTTATTTTTTTCTCTGCCGCTAGGGTCCCTTTCAGGTGTTTAGCCCAGTGGCTTTTTTTTCCAACGCTCGAAATTCCTTTCAATTTTTCTTCTCGACGGATTTTTTTTTTTTTTTAAGAAGAAGAATAAGATGAAGAAAGAGGAGGAGGAGAAGAGTCGATGTCATTTTTTCCTTCTTGTGGTACTTCGTCCTAAAATACATATAAGAACTCGATCATCCTTTCTTCTTCCAAGTGGCAGGGAGGTCCTAGTCTTGGTTATCGTTAGATTTTCCTTGCCCTTAATCAGTAATTGATAACTGATACTTCATTGACAAAGGTTGTCGAATCTTTATATAATATTCCTCATTGGACTGCTTCACTCGAGCTTTGATTTTCAGACTTGGAGTTACTCTAAGCTTCCTAATCCTTCAATCTCTTGTTGGGTTGGCTAACCTCATTTACTTCCCCTTGTTTTTTTTCCAACTCCTTAGGTTGTCAATACCATGGAGTATAATGCCTAAGTAGAGCATGAATGTCGCACTTGGCTTATTTGAAAGTAAGTGATCCCTCCACGTTTTTTCGATAATATTTTCCAGTTGCAACTTCATGTTGCTCAGGAACACATTGCCTTAAGGCATGTTGGGAGTCGTCCGATAATGCGTAGACCAATTACCCTTGCTTTATTTTCAACATCAAGCGACGGTGCCCCTATCAAGTGGTTTGGCAGGGCTACCGCTGTAGGGTCTTCTCCATTTGATGGGACAATCAGTATCTTGGATGAGACCGTCTCCATAGTATTTTTATCAGATAAGGCGATCCCTATCAAACTGGTGGATAGGACTGCCCCTGTTGCATCTTCTTATTTCTTTGAATGTTAGGTTCCTCAAGTGATGGAATCATGCCCTTGCCCCTATCATTTTCTTTGGATCTTTCTCTTCAGGGAATAATATGATTTTATCTTTAATGTCTGGTTCTTCATTCCATATAGGCGGGTTATTCAAAAAATCCTGTGAAAGTGGCTCAGGTGGTCCCCTTAGAATTTATAAGGGTTTGATTTTTATTAACTCTTGCAGAGGTGTTGGATCGAGTGGCATGAAAGGAGCATGTACGAGATCCCTATAAACTTGACATTTATGACATCTCTTCACATATTTCCAACATTCTTCGGCTATAGCAATCCAGCAGTATCCTTGTCTTATGACTTTTTGAGCTAAGAGTGCTACCCCTGCGTGTCCTCCTTCGTTGTGTAGTTCTTTGAGCACCGTGTCGACCTCTGGTTGGTCAATACACCTTAGGAGGATTCCTTTAAAGGACTTCTTGTAGAGGATGTCGTATTTGATCAAGAAGTTAATTGAGAATCTTCTTAAAGTGTCATTATCTCTCTTTGAGGCTCCTTCGGGATACGTTCCATTTTTTAGTAAGACTAATACATCATGATACCAGGGCTTAGCATTGACTATCCGGTTGGCCCCCGAGGGTGAACACTTCTTCTTCCCTCACTGATTATTGATCTTTCTCTTCCGACTCCATATTGAGAGGAGAAAGACTACTCTTGTGTCTAATGTAGAATGGTTTGACACTCATTTGGGGAGGAATGTCCACCATTGATGCTAGAGTGGCCAAGGTATTAGCGAACTGGTTGTTTCCTGAGTCACATGTTGAAAGGTTACTCTTTTAAAGCATTTTAACAACTTTTCAATTGAGTCCTGGTAGAGCTGGAGCTTTTTGTCTATAACCTTCCATTCTCCATTGATTTGATTTATTACAAGCAAAGAGTCACCCATGACTCGTTAATTGTTCAATTTGGAGTTCACGAGCGTTCTCGAGACCAACTATTAAGGCTTCACATTCTACAATGTTGCTTGTGTAGAAATAATTGACCCTTATAGCGACTAGAAAAATTATTTTCTCCAGAGAGTATAGGATGACTCTAACATCAGTGCCGTATTCATTCCTAGCCCCGCCAAAGTATAACTCCTAAGTGGGATCCTTAATGACAAAAGGGTCTTCATCAGGGTGATATGTTTTGATGGGGACGCAGTCAAGTAAGGCATGCTCAGCTAAGTGATCTATAATTGCTTGCCCCTTGATTGATTTGAGTAACATATTTGATGTCAAATTCACTTAGGAGCATTCTCCATTTGGCTAATCGTTCATTTAGAACATGTCTTCCTAATAGGTACTTGAGTGGATCCATCTTAGATATCAGCTTGATGGTATGAGAAAGCACATAATGCCTCAACTTTTGAGTAGCCCACACTAAGGTTAGACAAGGTTTTTTAACATCCGAGTATCGTATTCCATAGTCGACCATTGTCTTACTGATGTAGTAGATGGTATTCTCTTTTCCTTGGTCATTATATTGGCCTAACATCACCCCCATTGTCTTATCTGTCACAGCAAGGTAAAGGGATAGAGGTTTGTTGGGATCGGGTGGACTCAAGATCGGCGGGTTAGAAACGTACTCCCTTATACAGTCAAAGGCTTTTTGACATATCTCATCCCAGATAAACGGGGTGTTCGTCTTTAACAGACGATTGAATGGGTCACATTTCTCAGCTAATTGGTATATAAATCTCCGAATAGCCTGTATTCTACCTTGCAACCCAAGAATTTCTCGAATATTCTTTGGAATTGGCATTTATGAGATAGCCTTAATTTTCATTGGGTCCATTTCTATTCCTTTTTGGCTCACAATGAAGCCAAGTAGCTTGTCAGACTCAACATCGAAGGCACACTTCTGAGGATTCAGCTTTAATTGATGCTCTCGAAGTCGGTCAAATACTCTTTTCAAATTGGGAAGGTGGGCATCTCGAGTTTTGGATTTGACGAAGATGTCATCCACAGTCTTCCATAATGTCATGAATCAAGTCATGAAATATAGCAGTCATGGCCCTCTAGTAGGTTGCCCTAACATTTTTAAGACCGACGGGCATGACTTTGTAGCAGTAAGTTCCCCATTGCGTTATGAACGAAGTCTTGGTCTAGTCTTCTTCTGCCATGAAGATCTGTTTGTAACCCGAGAAGCCATCCATTAGTTACAACCAACGTTTTAAAAAAAGCCGAGTCGAACCGGACTCGCCCGGTTCGACTCGAAAATCTTGAAAAAGTAACCGGATCGCCCAAAAATCGGAAATCGTCCGGTTCTAGAGAGAACCGGATGATTCTGTACAGTGAATGGCCGATTCCCTATACGGAATCGGCGAGTCCGAACAGTGAATCGACGATTCCGTACGGTTTATTTTTTTTTTTTTTTTTTTTTTTTTTTTTTTTTTAATCCATG
>NW_006499159.1:5114175-5133513 GCF_000471905.2 Amborella trichopoda
TTCTCTCTCTCTCTCTCTCTCTCTCTATATATATATATATATATATATATATATATATTACTTTTGGGGAAAGACTTCCATACTTCCCATGCTATGTGAAAAATATACATTCCCCTGTCTAGCCATCCAATTTAGATAAAGTAAACCGTTGATTAGTATTTTTTTTTAATATTTTTTACAAATTACATGAATATGAAATTTGGTATGTGTCATCATCTCAATAGGGCACGTCTAATAAAACATTAAATTTTTATAAAATACAATGACCAAAATATCTCTAGAACTTTTAACAGCATTTTGGTTATTTAATTTTATTGGGAATATTTTGTTTATATTTTTAACAAGTGTGAGTTTAAGTGAGGGGTGGACATAAAATTTGTTGCTAAAATGTTTTGTAGAAAATTAAAAAAAAAAAAATGCAAATGCATGATATTGTGATTGGGGCCCTCTCAACCATCCATTCAATGAATGGATGGACATATAAATATAGAAAATGTGCCCTTATCTTTATCCTCTATGTGTGAGAGTATTTACTATGATTCCATTACAAGAAAGTTAGTATGTAGTATAGATTTATTCGGACTTAAACATAATTCAATAAATACTTAAGTTGCATATTATAATACTCATATATATGAGTATTCTTTAATGTACTCAATATTTTTAGATACTAATTATCTATTCTTTTGTTGTATAACATATTTTTTGAATAATAACATTTTTATTAGAAGGGGTAGTATAGATATTTGGATAATAAACTAATGATTTAGAAGCAATCATTGCTTCACATGGGTGATATAACACCTTATATGAATGAAGACATAATCCACTATAGTTAATAAATATTTATTTTTCTACCAATAATTTATACTTATCCCTAATTAATTACCTAAAATATATGTAAAATAAAATGTTACTGGTAGCCTTTTCAATTGCAAAAGTGATATTTAGTTTTTTTAAAGTATCGAACATTTTCTTTACTAAAAGTGTTGTTCGATAGTCCTAATACTGTAAGAAACATGCTTCTTAAAACAAAAAGGGGTTTGGGTGTTTGGTGCTAGTAGTAGCATACTATTTTTTGTTTTTTTTTCTTAAAAAATCAAGTTACTCAGTATACCAAAACGTTGTTTTTTGCAATTACGAGGCTTTAACTTTAGTTAATACGACTACCGACCTCGAGGGTGCTTTCGGCATGCAGGATCATCAGACCAACCATATACCTTTTTGGAAAACCTATAAGTTAAAAAACAAGAACATCTACATAAAATTTAAAAATATTATTAAAAAATATTCATCTTAATTTCCCTTTATTTAATCAAATTCCCCCCTGTTTTCGGTTATTCCAAAACAACCACACGCCGAAATGTAAAAAAGTTAATCTTAAAATCCCTGTAGTTGCTTGGGCAAGATCTAAAAAGAATTATGCATTTTCCCATGTTTTGTTTCATGCAAAAGCAGCGTGTGTGATACTCAATGTGTACAAAATGAATTAGAGATTTATAAATTTAAGAACTTCAAAAATATGTAAATTTTTATTGGATTGTTTTTAAGGGTGCAGGTGACATATAGACGCATCCGTAGGTGTAGAGGTAAGGTGCACCTTCAAACTTTATCATGGTATATAATTTTGATGTAAAATATTTTTAGGATTATCTAAAAATCTATTTTTATATCTAATTATAAATTTTTAAATTTTAAAAATAGTTAAAATCAAGTAGATCTATAAACATATGAAAATCTTGAAATGGGCGATAAAGACAATATGTTGTAAAATGCACTATTATGAGACTTAAAATCTTTTTATTTTTCATAGTCGTCGAGATGATCAATCAAACGGTTTTTCAACATTAAAACAACCTTTTTCGATGGATTTTTGAGGGGCATCCGTAGTTCTACATTATAAGGTACCATCATTATATAAACTTTTTCCTTATTGTTAATGATTACCGAAAAACAAAAATAAAACAGTAGATGTAAACATACATGCCATGATCTAGTGATAAAAGAAAACGACATCTTGTTCTTATATCTGAATTGGTGGATTGGGTTTCTTTCATTTATTCTAAACCCATGATAGGTAGTTATCTTTAAGAGTGTGGGAGAGATGATTATCACTAATCCTGATCTTATTATATTAGATAATAGATTTATTTAAATTGTAAATAATGTTAATTTTATATAATTATCCTTAGACCCTAAATTCGAGATATTTTCTAACAAAATGTTCCTGCTCCTACACAAAATAGGGACTTTTCATGAGAAAGTGGATCCATACGGTATGAAAAAAAAAGTATCATCTCGTATGAGGAAGATCTTTCACAGGAAAATATCCCACGAACCTGCCCTGAGTGCACTCTTGAATGGAGAAAATTGGACGGTGAATTCCCTTGGCGGGACGGGGCATCAAGGAAAACCTTGTCCCCAAAATTCCTTTTGAGAAAAAAAGTAGTTTTTTTTATGAGAGTTTATTTGTAGGTAGCCCTATTCTGGTTTTCATAAGGTCCGTGGGCATGTTTGTAAAGTCAACCTGAAGTCATCAATTTTTGGGAAAATTGTGGATGCCCCATTGATTCAACTTTCTAGGCATCAACGCTGATCTCATCCCTAAAAAATAGAAAAATAAAAAAAATTTAGACTTCTAATGCCACATCTCTAACCCCAATTTTTTCTTTTTGCATGTCCCCAAGTAAAAATGTGATTTTTTTTTTGTATAAATGTATTTTTTTTGGAAAATAACCCTTCGAATGCATGTTTTCTTTTTTTCCAATCAAAACCAGTTTGGCACAAATCTGTGCCGGACCATCTTCATTATAATAAAGCCCAGCCGATGTAATATGTGCCACATTGGCTTTGATAGGAGCATGGAGCTGGTGTGGCATACATTCTGCCATACCGGCTTGGATAAAAAAAAAATATGTGGGTTCCTATAGAGGTAATTTCATTTTAAAAAATTGGTCTAGTGATAGCATTTTTTTTGAAAGGGGATTTTTTTTAAGGAAAAGGATAGACCCGAGGCTATAAACAATCATATTAAAGCCTACTTCAAAAATTTTATTAGAAGAGGTTGTAGTGATATCTTCAAATTGATAATTTTGACATCAAGTTTTGGACCGTCAATTTTGAAGACTTTAAAGTTTTTATAATTCTATTAAAGTTTTTATAATTCTATTCGATCTACGCTATTTTTAAAGCTTTAAATTTTATAATTAAAAATAATATATTTTAAAGCTATCACAAAGATTGGTGCGCCTTACTTTGATTGTTTAGAGCCTCGGCTCTATACAAACGGAGCCCTGTTTTAATCATACCAATTCCAAACTCCACTGATCTTTTAATCATATACTAATTCTGACGCATTTAATGAACCATGAGAAGTATAACGGATCAAAACAATACAATGAGTATCTCACGTACCGATCCAGCGGGCCATTTCTGTAATTACGATATTAAGGGCTTCTCTCGTAATTTCCACAAAAATACATTTGGGCGTTTTGGTAGTCCCGCATCATTAAAAGTGCTTCAGTAAAAACGCCAGAGCTTTCCTCGCAAATGTAGTTGCAGAGAGAGAAAGAGGAGAGAGAGTGAGTAGAGGAGAGTGAAGTATTAGATAGAGAGGAGAGTAAAAGGAGTGAGAGCACGAGAGGAAAGAGAGTATTCCTCGGAATTGTTGTTGTTGCAGAGAGAGAGTGGTTAATGGCGGAGGAGAAGGAGTCAACGTCAACGCCTCTCGCCTCGAGGCTAGGGCAACAACCAGAGGACCCTGAAGATCCTGATAAATCACCCCCTTCTTCTCCTAACTCATCTACTCGTAAGGTCAGCTCTGACCCTAATTCTCTCACATTTCTTTTCTCTATTGGCTATCACATATTCCACATTTTTCTAGAGCTTTAGTTTGATCTGATCTCTAATTTAGTCAATATTTTCATGGATCAGAAAATTTTATTGGGGTTTAGGGTTTAATGACTTTCTTTCTGATCGCTGGCTTAGATGAGGGGGTTGGGAATTGGTTCTCGCGTTCATGTAAATCTACCTTTTGTTCTAGGGTGAGAATAAGACGAAATTGAGAGTAGTGAGAAAAACCATAGGGATTTAGTGAATGATATTAGATTTTGATCGATGTTTCCTTTGGTGACTTTTTTGGGACTGTGTCTCTGTTTATCGATCTCTATTTCCGTTGTGAATCTCTGGTAAATTGTGGAACTAGGGAGCATTTGGTTGTGCTTGTGTTTAAATTTGTGAAACGGATATAATGCTGGCTATGAATTTGTTATACATGGAACCATGGAGCACTCGTCTTTGTTGACTTTTGGAATTGCGGAGCATTTGTCCATAACTTCATACTGGTGATTGAATTTCTGCAATTGCTATTACTTTGTTCACTTTTGCTTAGGATTCCTAAGCAAAAGGGAACAAATTCATAGCTACAATGTCTAATGGAATTTCATTGGACTCTGTATCTAAATGCTGGGATGGTGACCCTTAGCACTCGTTGAAAAGGTAATCTAATCAGAATCGCCATTTGGTGTTGCTCCTTACTTCCCTTGCTTTACCAGTTTGTGCATAAAAGGTTTCATTTAGATGTTATTTTCACCTGCAAGCGAATAATTTCTAGGACCATGATGGTCCCTATTCCTTGATTTTTTGGGTTATTAAAGCATTATAGGTTACCTGATAAGATAAAATCTGTATGACTTTCTTGTATTTTTGCTATGGAAAAAATAGTAGGTATTATTTCAAAATAATGTCTTTTGAATCATGCTGTTTTGGATAGTGTGTTTTATATGTAGAGAGAGAAGTAGCGGGTTTATTGTCCAACGTTGGACAATGGAGATATGCAATTTATGTTTAAATATGGGAACACCCTCTTTCATTGTGTTCTAAGAACTAAGGAGAGAGAAGGCCTGGTGGAGCACTCGAAGGGTGTGATGTGCTTGCTCGTGTGGAAGGGTGTTGGAGGCACATTTTGCACTTCACACACTCGCATTGATGCGAGAGACGCCCTTAACCTACATGTGCGGGTCGGGCTAGTGGCTTCTCAATATTTTACCACTATGGGCATTGCCACTTGTGGGACAGGGGGTAGTCTTGGTAAATTGGTGTTGTGATAACTACCATCGGTTTGTGCAAGGGGTTGTTTGGTTGTGCTTGTGCAGATGAATGCAATATTCCCCCTTGGTAAGAAAAGTTGGAATAAATCTATTGGCAAGGCAAGCAAGGAGCAAAGCTAGTGGTAGCAATGTCAAATCCTTAGGGCTTTGCAGCCTCAAAAAGTTGGAGAGGGGACAACAAAAAGCCTCTCAAACGAGTGCTTTTATGTTGAGCATTTGAGAGTGCTTTGCTTTTTGTCTAGCAAAACGCCAGCCAGCGTAGGTTCGAAAGTATGCTCCTACTCCCGCATTTAGTATTGGGAAAGCAATTTATTAAGCATGATAGTTGGCTTTTGGAACTCGAAAAGGTGCCTTAGAAGAACATTTTAAAAACGGAAAAGGCACCTTAGGTAACCAGTAGCATGTCAATTGCAACTAATGAACCGTTTTTAACGATTATAGTTGATGATCAAAGAGTTATAATTCATCTAAATTGTGCAATGGTCACATTGGCTGAAAGTGAAAGGGCATTTTCTCTTGCTATAACTTAGACACGAACTTCTCTCTTTTTGCTTTAGTTTTCTCTGAATTTTTTTCTTTGTATGAACTTTTCTCTGTAGAAAAGAGGCAACTTTGGTGTTCTAGATCTTGTAGTACTTGTGCATTTATAGAACCAAGATAGCTTATCAAGCTTCTATTTCCTTACACACACACACACATATAGAAAGAGCTACCAATAGGTTGTCACCTAAAAAGGAATAGTAGTTTAGGTGAATGTTTTGAGTCGTCAAATCTTGATTGAATGGTTAAAAGTATATGTTTCTATTTGAATTTTAATAATGAACACAATGGGAACATAGCGATAGAAGGAACCGTTTGCATAAATGAGGGCGGAGGTCATGGATACATTCGTAGGATTAGGATATTGGAAGTGAAAAAAAGCTTTAAAAAGGATGAAGATCGGAAGGTTTTAGGACTAGATGGTATCTCAATAGAAGTTTTGAAGTGCAAGGGGGGAGATTGGCATTGATTGGGTGGCTGTTCAACGAGGTGTTGAGAACAAAATAAATGGCAGACGAATGAAGGAAAAATACTATGGTACCTATTTACAAAACAAAAGAGATATAAATAATTGTGCAAGAGCCACACTATGAAGCTCTGGGAGAGAGTGATTGAGCAACGACTAAGATATGAAACTAGTGTATCAGAAAACCAATTTGGTTTTATGCTAAGGAGTTTAACAAATGATGCTATTTTTCTACTTAGGCAACTGATTGAGAAGTTTAGGTCGAAGGGAAAAACCTCCACATGGTCTTTACTGATCTAGAGAAACTTATGATAGAGTACCTCGAGATGTGATTTGGTGGGTGTTGGAAAAGAAAGGAGTCTTCAGGCACTACATCGACTTGGTGAAGACATGTATGATGGAGCACTAATTAGTGTACGAATAGTTAATGGAGAGACAAGTGAGTTTTTAGTGATAATAAGTCTACATCAGGGTTGGCATTGAGCCCATACCTCTTTGTCTTGGTTATAGACGACTTAACTAGGCACCTACAAGATAAGGTGTCGTTTTGTATGTTGTTCGCAGATGACAATTTTGATTGATGAGGCCCGAAACAATGTCAATGCAAAGTTAGAACTTTGGAGGGATGCTTTAGCATAAAAAAGTTTCAAAATTAGCCAGAGTAAGACAATTTATGAAATGCAAGTTTAGCAATAATAGGAGTAGAGACGAGGAAGTAGTTAAGATTGACGGTCAGGAAATACCAAAAGAAGTGCACTTTCCATATCTTGGGTTGATAATTTAGGAAAATGGAGAGATTGAGGAAAACGTCGCACATAGAATTAGAGCTGGATGGGCTAAGTGGAGATTTGCTATCGGAATTTTATGTGTTTGCCGCATATCAATGGAGCTGAAGGGCAAGTTCTATAGGATAGATGTGAGACCAACTTTGCTCTATGGGGTGGAATGTTAGGTAGTCAAAAAATAATATGCCCATAGACTGAGTCTAGCGGGGATGAGGATATTGAGATGGATGAGTTGCAATACAAGAAGGAATAGAATTTTAAATGAATACATTGGAAAAAATTTAAGTCTTGTATCATTAGAGAATAAGATAGAGAGAGAGTAGATTTAGGTGGGCTGGCCATGTGTAGCGCAAACCTAGTACAACACCTGTTAAGAGGTGCAAGTTAGTTCAAGTAGATGGCTTAAAGAGGGCTAAAGGACGTGGTTGGAAGTAGTGATAAAGGATATGGGGACTTATGGCCTCATTGAGGGAATGACCCTTAATATAGTAGAATAGTGGATCAGGATTCGTATAGTCGACCCTAATTAGTTAGAAAAAGGCTTTGACGATGATGATTATTTGAAATTGTAAAATTTTTTGAACAAATCAGATTAAGTTGAAATTTTAGTTGTATATACTTGACACCAGTGTTTTAAAATGCGGGATGCGGCCCTGATGTGGTGGGGGGCCGATGTGGCGATGCGGTCTCGGATGCGGGTGCATCGCGATGATGAGGTCAATAAATGTAAAAAAATTATAGAAAATCTAAAAAAATAAGTTAATGCATAGAAAAAAATATGAAGGTGATATATGTGATAGTAGGTATTTTAGTTTAATGATTAACTTCAAAACTATTAGCTGTCGGAGATTTTGTATCCAGTTATCTGCCCATATAAGTATTTCCATAGAGCAAGCATATCACACAGTTTCTATCTTTGGGGTTTTTTAGTTTAGCATATTTCCAAGCCGGATCCTTATCACTAGAAGATTGGGAAGAAGACATTGCCCCCAAAATATGTATAATAGTAATATTGTACAAGAAGGAAAAAAAATTCACCGACTCTGTGAAGCACTGCTCGATTTCTTCACGACCTCTAAAACTCCCGATTTTTTATCACAAATTCACCCTAACATCTCCAAATCAACAATCAAAGGCATCCAATGAACATCCAAGTATCAAACAACCGCCAATTCGAAGATTTCGATGAAAAAAAAAATTCCGCCTAAATATTTTTTTACCTCGATTTGATGCAAAAAAAGCCACAAAAGTGGTTGAAAATCTTCGTTTAGGGCCCCTAATACCCCCCCAAACAGTTTCCCTAGATGGTCAAAAAGACCATTTTGCCCCTCCTCGAGGGGCAAAACAGGAAAAACTTTCGGTGGACATTGTGGCAGTGGGATGCGGTGCGATGCAGCCTATGCGGGATGCGGCTTGATGCGGCGCATATGCAGCCGCATCTATCAAAAGCGCATAACCCTATAACTATTATATATCTTAGGTGATAACAATACAATCTAGGTTCCTTACTTTCCTTCCATTAAAAAAAAAAAAAACTCTCTTGTTCAATTAAATCAAGATACAAATACAAGAATGAATCAAGAAATATGGAGCCGTTAAGTACCATATTACCTTGCCTTGGATCACCTCCATGGACTTAGCACCGCACTCAAGATCTCCAAGACCGATAGCGCTCGCGATGTAGGTCTTTCACTTTGTCTCACAAACGGGAAGCCAAGGCAAACCCTCATCTAAGCATGAGAGCATGACACTTATATTATTTTCTATGGGATAGGGCACCCTCTAAACACTTAGACCTAATCTACCATGGGCGTGTCACCCTTATGTTCTCCTTGGGGTGTGGCCCCCTTCGTTTCTCTAGGGTTTGAGAGAAGGCAAGAGAGAGACAGGCATGCAACCCCAGGGAGGAAAGAGAGAGGTCAAGAGATGTGCGTGTAGATAGGTCAACCCCTAGGGGGTATTTATGGTTGCAAAATAGGGTTTCTTAGGTCTAGGGTTTACCATCTCATTGAGACTTAATCTTGATCATCGATCTAAAGCGACCTGTGGGGTGAAAAGATCTTAACCACGCATTCCCGAAAGTCAGCCATCATGATTAAAGGGACGATTCTAGAACTATAATCCCTAAGTTTCCTTGACCCATTCCAATCAAATATAGGATTTTATAAAAATATAGAATATGTGTCATAAAATCTCAATGTATGGAACAACTTAACTTTCTATAAATTTCTCAATCAAATTTTCTCTCTCAATCGATATTCAACATAATATTTACCTTGAATCTTTGACTTCGTCTAGAAGTCTTGTTAAACAAGCAACAAGAAAGAGAGAGAGCGAGAGAGAGAGAGAGAGAGAGAGAGAGAGAGAGAGAGAGTGGTTGTCGAGATCTCATGGGGCCTATGTGGCCCCACTCCCCACTCAAGTGGGCCTCTACATGGTGGGCCCTTTTCAAGAAAGGCCCCCACATGCCCCTAATAAATTTAAAGTTAGTATTTTTAAAATACCTTTGTATTTACAAATGCCTAAAATCAGTTTTTAGCTAAGAAAAATTAATTTTGAGAAAATTAAATATATAGAGCAATTTAAAAAACTCATTTTGATGTTCCGTGGTTCAAATAAAACATATTTAAATATAGGAAAAATTACATACATATCCGTTATAGTTTCCGTTATTGCGGCTATACCGAATAGTTTCCGTTATTACCAAGTCCCTTTTTTTTATGTCAATGATTTTTTTAAAAAGACAACTTTGCCCTTTTCAGTTGTTGAACAATTGAATTCAAAGTATTTTCAGTTGTTCAACAGCTGAAAACATGCCCAATTTCTGTTTTTGAATAACCAAAAATTTAAAATTTTCGGTTCTTAAAGAACCGAAATTTTTTTTCTCTCTTGTGGGTTTGCTTATCCTCTCTCTACCTCTCTCTCTACATTACATGGGTAAAAATATATATATATTTTTTAAACTCTCTCTCTCCCCTTCACCCAGTGTCCTTTTTTTTTTGGGTAAGTTCATAATCCTTGAGATTTCTCCTAAATTTAGGGGCTCAAACTAGCTGTCCCCTCCTGATTTTTTCGGATAGCCATGACTTCAAAGAGGCAGAGAGAGAATACGTCGCAAGATTTCTCCTAATCTTCTAATCTCATAATCCCTAAGATTTCTCGTAAATTTAGGGGTTTAAACTAGTTGTTCCCCTTTGATTTTCCAGATAACTATGACTTCAGAGAGGTAGCAAAAATACACCACAAGAGAGAGAACATTTTTCGGTTATTGAAGAATGAAAATTTAAAATTTTCGGTTCTTCAACAACCGAAATTTTAAGTATTCGGTTCTTCAACAATCGAAAATTTTAAATTTTTGATTTTTCAAGAACCGAAATTGGTGTATTTTTGGTTGTTGAACAATCGAAAATACTTTGAATTCGGATTTTCAACCAAAAGAGGGTAAAATCGTATTTTTTTTAAATTTTCGTTTTGACATTAAAAAAACAGACACGGTGATAATAACGAAAACTATTCAATAGAGCCATAATAATGGAAACTATAACGGATGTGTATGAAATTTTTTCTTAAATATAAGTCAATGGGAATTGGATTCAATGGGTCAAGAATCATGGAAATTCATTGAGACACTCCACTTATAGTAGCAATTGCGAATTATAATTATTTTCTTAAATTGACCCAATAAAACTCATGACCCACAACTCATCGCAAGGATTTATAATTGGTCAATCAAAGTTAGTGAATATATGTTGAGAACACAGTTTTAGTACAAGGATTACAGGTTCCCCCGTTAGGACAAGCCACATCCCATAAGATGCACATTATCACAATGGTGCTAGGGATCATCTCTTCTGCACATGTACACGACGTACCCCAAGGGGTTGCTTCCCAAGACAGTTATTATCTGTGCATACTCTGTGATGTCAATGATGAGGATTTTACCCTTGTCATCTCAGGTCTGCCAACTGACATAGGGGTCATGAAGTCCTCTGACAAAGAAACCACCTTGGGCATCTCTCGATCCCCCTCAAGGGATAACCCTATAAACCCTCAATGGTTATGCCATATGTTTAGGGCTAAAGGGTTTTAGTATTGTTAGAAAAATCGGACGATCTATCCACTAACGCAGGGTTAGATTGGAACTGGCCATTGGCCGGTTCTGGTTTTGTGCGTTTTTGGTGATCAATAGATGTTTAAAAAAAACATTAAAAAAAATGCATATAAATTCTCAAAAATAAGGAATTTGGTTTGTAATGCATTTTTTAATATTCTTTAAATTATGGAAAAGATTAATTTTTTTTGTCATTAATACTCACTTTAATTAAAAAATCGATTCATTAAAATCTATTTTTCTTTAATTTTCTACTTCATTTGAATGTGTTTGTTTTAATCATTCTTTATATGCTTTTTATATTTTAGTAGTTTTTTTTTTTGTATCTTTTTTATGTTTTCAACACTGTTTTGACCGCCCGGGGACTTACCCGATTAGAACGGTTGAATCGGTCGGTTTACCGGTTAAGCCGATTAAACCACTTCTGGGTCCATGTCCGATTAACTATACCGGTTTGATTTTGTGAACATTGGGTTTTAGACATCATCGCAGTCCTAGGTTGTCAAGCCTAGGTGAGTCACGACATAAAAAAAATGCTTCATTTGGTCTTACTAGGCCCTATTCCTACTAGAGTCATCATTTCACTATAGTCATAGTTTTATATGCTCTCATAAGACCTTTAGATGGCCACAAACCCCAGCACACGTGAAAGGAAATATTGTACAAAAAAGTGTAGGGTGGTGCCTAGGTGGCTAGAGGGGCTGGCCCCCGAAGTGCTCCTCTCTACATATGTATATGTAGATTGGGCATCTTCTGCCCCCATCAAGGGTTCTCCTGAGACAAGCATGAGGTCATTAATGCGTGATGTGGTGCGAGGCATTGAGGGGTCTAATGCACCATGCACCTTGATGTGTTCGAATCACTTTTGACGTAGACAAAAAACATTGAAAAATTTAAATGACCATAAAATATATAAGAATACAAATGCTAACATGAATATGTGGTTTATTTGATAGTGGACATTTTAATTTTGTATATGTCCTTGATCTGTACGAAGTCTGAGTCGCCAATAGAGAGTAACATACTGTTTTAATTCTCGAATATAATTAACATGTAAAATACAATGATCCAATCCATTCATTAACTTTAATAAAACACAAGAGTATATCAATATACGATGCACTTAAGTAAGAAAGCAAACATACTACGATATTATTAAAAAAAAAGTAGAAATTATCCAAATTTTGCATTGTAGCATATAGCAAGCATGGTACAATGTTATTTTGGGTTTTGTTTTACTCTCAACCCAAGATTGAGAGAAATTTCAATCTCTTGGTTTAATCTTCTTCAAAATTAAACCCTCGGTAACTCGATAAATTTAGCAGGTATTAATCCATAAAACTAAATAAACAAACTTGTGAAAATCAATACACAATATGAGTGCATCACTGGCATGATGTGGTGGCATGTGCAGGCTATGCGCTGCCTTGGTGGGCACATCTTGCATGCCTGCCTACCTATGCTTGACCGCACCAGATATATGCAGCCATGTAAGGCTTTATGCTTCCGTATCTTGATACCAGTGGGTGGTTTCCTAGGCTGAGGTACTTGGTACCACATGTTGTGCGTGGTTGCCTTGGCTGGGGTGCTAGATACCACGGCTTTTTTTTTTTTTGGGTGGTAGGGGATTGTCTCGCTTTAGGCACGATGCTCACGCACCCATCCTCCCTTGGGGTACCATGGGGTCCCAAGGTAGGCACTTTTTGATACACTGGAGTGAACGGATAAGTGGCTTACTGATCTAGCTTCATGTTTGCAGATTCCACAGATATTCAGAATGTGCCTCTGTTCATTAGACGATCAACAGTCAACACTTTGTTAAGCATTGCCAACCATTAAGTCAGAGTTCTTTACATGGACCCCCACAGAGAACTCCCCACTTCTTCCAGGCTCCAAAGCCATCCTAACCTCACTTTCCAGCAGGAAGAAAAAATGTTGGAGCTCCTCTTGCAGCTCTGTAAAAGTTTTGTTATCTTTTGTTGGTGAACATAGTGTTGGAGTCCATAGTGCTTGTTGACTAGTCATTTCCGCAACCTCCGCCGCCCTTAAGGCTGGTTTCGTGGCCAATGCAAAACGCTTTGGGGTTTTGTCTTATAGATTGCCCATCGTTCAAGCCATTTATTCTAACCAAAAGAGAGTATTTTTACCACAACTCACCTGCATTCTTATTTCTCTGACAACGTTCGACATGCAATTGTTAACCCTGCTCAAGAATTCCTAGTGCTTCCTTCTAGTGCAATGTCCATCCGTTAGCTTTCGTATTTTATCAATGCCATGCTCTCCACAACCTGCTTTCATGGTTGTACAGAATGGGAAGCAAATCTCCACGACTACTTTGTGAGTTTACCTTATCCATGGCTTGGATATTCTTAAATCTCAACTCACCTTTACTTCTTGGTGTACACATTTTGACCACCTAACCAGAAACTTAGCTTAACTAAGGACTCTCCAGCGTGAACATGAGCCTTGTGTTTGTGTTAGTAACTTACTCTGGGATAGAAACAATGACATGTAATAACTAGGTAAATTTGATAACAGTGATCTTACTCTGGGATAGAAACAATGACATGTAATAACTAGGTAAATTTGATGACAGTGATTTTATAAGAGTGATTCTCCTTCCCATAGATAAAAATTAGTCCTCCATAAGTCCAACTTTCTATAAAGTCTTTCTAGCTTTCTCCTCACGATGCCTTAAATGGTTTCCCTATGCTTAACGGAACCCAAGATACTTATTAGGCATCCTATTTATGCTACAGCCTACACATTATTGCTAATGCATCTCATTTCTTTATATTATTATCACTAATGCATCTCATTGCTCTAAGAATTGATATCAACTGTTTTGTGTCCTCTCTTTCTTGTGATTTCTACTCACAATTCTCATGTATTGTAGTTCTTACAATCATAGTTATCAAGACTAGATTGAACTGGTCTGACCGGTTGGACTGCCTTGGGCATCGGTTTAGTCTAGAATAAAAACAATTTGGTTAAAAACAAATCAAAATTAGTGTTTGACCGATTTTGGTTGGTCCGACTAGTCGGTGTTAACTAGCTCAGCAGGCCAAACAAAGTGGGGAACTTGTTTTCTAATATAGTACTTATTTTTAAACTATTATTCATAATTTTCTTAATATTTTTAAAATCCAGTCAAATCTGTTCCACCAATAGTTTGACCGGTTTTGACTGAACCAGGCACTTTGCGGGTTTGGTGGCGGTCTGATCTTGATGACACCGCTTAGAATCTCTATCTTCTCTCTTTGTTCCCACCTCCCACGGACACCCTTCCATATTTCTATACTCTGGAGCTTAGTTGCTTGGAGCGAGAGCAGGGGCAGGGGCGAGAGCTGGAGTAGGGGCGAGAGCGACTGATTGACACTTGTAGGAAGCGTGTTTGGCTGGGAGCGCATTCCATGCAATCTTTGAATAAAATTTTCCAAAATTTAAAAATTAAAATGTTAAATCAAAGAATACTACAAAATGCAATAAAAAAGTGGACACAATGCCTGGATTACAGTACGTGAGAGCTGATTTTTTTTGTTGACAAAAAATATGTTTATTTAAAAATTCACACAACTTGAAAAGCATAACAGGCTGCTTTATTTGGAGTTTTACAATTTACAGCATTTTGGAGTAATAATGGGGGCAGGGGCGAGAGCTAGAGCAGTAGCAATAGTGATGGATTGACACTTATAGGAAGCACGCTTGGCTGGGAGCGCATTCCATGCAATCTTTAAATAAACATTTTTTTTCCAAAATTTTATAACCACAAAATGCAATAGGAAATGGACACAAAAATGGAAATAAAAATAATGAATTTATATAACAATAACCTACAACATACAATTAAAAAATATTATGATGAGGCACGCCTAGATTGCAGTATGTGAGAACTGATTCTTTTGTTGATAATATCTGTTTATTTAAATATTTACACGACTTTGAAAAGCATAACATGCTGCTTTATTCACAGTTCAACAATTTACAACATCCAAAAGCATATGGAAGAGAGAGATTATAATAGTAACTAAGATCCAAACCAATCATCTTCTTGGCCTCTTGTTGCCCCTTCAAGCGGCCAGGAGTGATTCCTAAAAGGTGGGGATCTAAATCCCAAAATGTGGGGATCAAGACCCATGGAGATCCCTAACTTGGAGTGCTGGACCAAGATCCTGAAGTAAGATCGACTGCTAGGTCAGGAGATCCTGGTAGCTATGTTCTAGAGCTATTTTCTTTGCGTTCATTTGGTATGTGCGTTGCCTATTATCCATCCTTTTCATGTTTCACATATCCTGAACTTTAAAGTTTTTAATGGAGAGAACTAAGAACTCTTAGAAACAAAGAACGAAATGTGTTTAATGGGACATTTGTTTCACGTTGATATTCAAGGTCTCTAAATGTGCTTCCTGTGCCCACACATTCTCGCATGCATGCGTGCATGCCTCCTGTGGCAATTTATCTTGCTGATATGCTGTGTTGGTGGTTAAGATCTTTGTATATACTATAGTTGATAAACTTGCTTGTGCCTTCACTGGTAAGAGCTTTTTGTAACATTGTCCGAACTCTATACCTATAACACTTCTGAAACAAACTAGAGTACTAGATCAACTTTGTCGTGGTCTGAGATTCTTGTCAATTGTGCTTGGGCAGGCTTTCTTTGTTGTTTTTCAAAGCTGGATCTCCAAAAAATTTATGACTGGATGGTAAGAGATCAAGTCTTATCCCACATGAAATTACTAGTATGTTCAACCAATTTACTTATAATGTACTTCGCTAAAGTCGATTCAGCATTTGTTTTACTGTTTATAATACCTTTCTCTTTCCTTTATTCCTTGCAACTCTAACAGCACTTGAATTTTAATTGCAGCGTAGTACTCTTTCCAGTTGCAATTACATTTTACATTACGTGGTGGTTTATTCAATTTGTTGATGGCTTCTTTAGACCAATATACGTCAGATTGGGCTTCAACATATTCGGTACAGCTATGAATGTTTTCCAGATTCATTGATCATGTCTCTCTCTATCTCCCCCTACCCCCCCCCCCAAAAAAAAAAAGAAAAAAAAAAAATTATTACAAAGTGTGAACTAAATGCATAGAGACCATTGTATAAGGATATAACAATGGGCTATACAATGGTCTGGACAGAAACATAATCTTAGAATTTCATCCTTGTTTTAATTTTCATTCTGGAACCATTCTTTTCAGCCTCGCTGAAAAGTGTGACTCTAATCCTTTTTCTGTTCAGCTGTTTATGCATAGTACTTTTAATGAATTTATTTCTTTCAAGCTGATATCTTTGTCGCTTGTGGATGCTACTGCTTGGATATTAGCTTGCACCTGAATTGTTCCTGAGCATTTATTTTTTCAATTACAGCATGGATTGTCTGTGTTCTTCTTTGTAATTTATTATTCAATAACTTGCACTTGAATTGTTCCTGAGCAATTTTTTTTTCAATTACAGCATGGATTGTCTGTGTTCTTCTTTGTAATTTGTTTGAGGCAGGTCAATGCTATTTTCAAAACGCCTGCTTTGAGGATTAAAACTTCAATCCTACTTGTACAGGTCAAGTGGTTCTTTGAAATCAATCCACCACTATTGATCTTTATCTTAATCCCTGACCAGCGGAATATGCATTTATGAAGAATGATGGCTGTTTTCTGAGAACTTGCTGTCATGTTTAGGAATAAAAGATTCACATTTTGTAACACTTCAATTGTTAATACAAGTGTTATTCTATGAGGTTATTACCAATTGTTGCTGTTTTTCAAATGGTTTGGGTTGATAAAGTTTATGAGCCAAAGAGTGAACTATATGTTCAAGCTGCATTATATTCCTTTTTCTTCAGTTGTCTCAATATTGTGCGCATGTAGCAGTTTAATCTTTTTTATTTCTGTTCTCTATTTTAGCAATCTGTTATATTTATTGAGCTTCATTTCGTTGTTATTCTTTTTTATTGTGTGGCCCAGACCTGAGTTTGTTATAGTCAAAAGCTCATTCATGTGCCAGACTGAGTTTTACTTAACCACTCGAATTTTGAGCCCTCACTGCAGAGCCTGCAGGTGTCTCAATGTTCGTTTCAGCTCCTTGCCTATTGTGCATGTTTTTCGTTAGGTTTTATTTTCATTCTAGTTTGATGATAGCTTGCTGATTTTCGGTCAGAGCAATACCTTGTTCTTTGAGTTTTTGCTAAATACACAAATATTTTGGTTAAAACACTTGTTGAAAATGATTTGATTGGCTCAGAGAGAATTAGATTTTTTATGCTGTTCCAGAGCCTGAATTCTACCAGCTTGCAAACTTATACTTTCTGTGAAGATTTAGTCAAAATTATAATTTCTTTGAGACTACGGAATGTTTAAATAAGAAATACTTTCTGTTCTCTTTATTTTGATGGCTTCTGTACTTGTTTTGCTTATTTTGTACTGCACAGTGCCTGTATTCTGGACTTATTATCCACGAGTTTTCATGCTCATGGTTGTCTATCATGCCAATGGCCTCGAATCACAAGTCAATTTTTTTTCCTGCTTCAGTGGAAACTACATGGCCGTACTTTCCTGTCACGTTCATAAAATCTCATGTATCCTAGTCTGCTGTGTATATGTGTTTTTCATTTGGTGTTTGAGGAGTTTATGATTAAATTGGCACTCACCAAGCTAACTGTCATACAAGTGGATGCCAGATATTTATGGGAGATGAATCTTGTTCTTGGCAGAAGATTTGTAAATGATGATGGACAAAGGGAAGGCAGAGTGAGAATGGAGGAATATATTGGAAGTTTGTAATGTGCATGATTCAAAAACAAGGCAACCACTTATTAATCCCTCAACTTTGGGATTTCATTGGTACTTAAGTTCAAGTAGGAGTTGGTCTGAAGATTGACTAATGCTTCCTTTGCCTGTGGGTTAGATTCATCCCTCATGCACTATTGACAGACTGCTTTGCCACGAATAGTACGGTAGGAAAGACAAGGCCCCATGAGGCCTTGTCTTTCCTAATGCAAAACATGGGCTGGATGCAGGGTTTTTCACTATCTGCTCCTTGTTCCCCCCCCACCCAAAAAAAAAAAAATACAAAAAAGAAACAATAGAAGTTGCTGGCAAGCAATGGTGCGTTGACCACCAATAAATTGTTAACCATTTATTGAAACTAGTGCATTTTGAGATATGCCAAAACACAGCCCAAATCATCTATACTCTGAAAAATAAGAAAAGATCAGTGCATTTCATGATCACTATTATATTTTAGATAGTATAGCTATGATTGTTCCCAGGACATATGAACTTCTTTTACTTTACCTGCATGTTCTTTTTCTATTTCATGTCGTGGCAGCAATTATGAATGATGCAACTTTATGTATTATGATTTACAGCATGGTTTTGAATTGTTTAACTCCCTTGTGACCTAAAAATAGAGAAAAGCATGATTGAATAATCAAATTATGTAAATCTTTATAAGAAGTTTTTGAGAAATTTTATGTTCAATGGCTTATTACATAAGATCAAAATTCAGCTTCTGGCTTGTTGTATGTCGAAAAGGTCCTGCTTTATCCGATAACAAGTTTGTTTTCCTAATGCAGGTCTTGGATTTGTGACTTCTTTGATTTTTGTATTTTCCATTGGCGTTTTTGTCTCATCCTGGATGGGTGCCACTGTTTTCTGGTTTGGGGAATACCTTATTAAGAAAATGCCATTTATAAGGCATATTTATTCCGCCTCGAAGCAAATCAGTGCTGCTATATCCCCAGGTAAATATAGCCACATTCAGCATGGCTTCTACCCTTATCAAATCTGATGTGATTCCCTTCATTGGTAGAAAAAATTGTGTTATCAAAGTTTTCATGTCTTGTAGTTAATGATCTTGCTGTAGTCCCTTATTTGATGCCTCATCGTCATCTGTATACTACCTGTTGGTGGTCTTTATCTTTTTCAATCTCCTAATTTTCTCTTAATTAATGAAATGGAGACTGTCACATTGCATTTAAGAAAAATAATGTATTTGGTTATCATTAATGTCATGCAGGTGCTTTGTACAGTTTACGGTTTTTATGTTAGGAATGTGGAACACATGCTTCTACTAATGGGATAGTTTTTGGGGCAGTTCTTGGGATAGAAGCATGCGGTCCGCAAATTGATCAGATCAATGTAGTCAAAGCAACAAGCTAAACTACAAACAAGTATAGATATTCTGAGAGCCTTGCAATCTGAATGACTTTTTTTTTTAATGTATTATTAAAGACTTAATTTTATTATAAAGTATAAAATAATACTTAACTTCTATNACTGAGATTTCTTAGTAGTGAAACCAACCATTTTTACTTAAACTTTA
>NW_006499159.1:5136375-5148923 GCF_000471905.2 Amborella trichopoda
GAACAATAATCCTTAAACTATTTCCCTTTAAATTAACATTTAATATTTGATTTTTATTTGATTTTGAAATTATTCAATATTTTTCTATGTTTAAGTTTCTATCTAACCTTTTGTTAAGTTCCATAAGTGTTTTCTCTATGGATATGCTAATTGCATATATTAATTCCAATTTTTCGTGGTACCAATGAGCAGATAAAAAACTTTCCAGACTGTTGTGAAGTTTTTGTATTTTATTATTATTATTATTATTATTATTTTATAGTTTGCTTGCTCTTATTTTTATAATCCATATATCTCTTCTATACATCATAATTTGAATAAAACGTAAAAGAGATTTCTAGGGAGAGATGGATAAGATTTAGGTTACAAATTAAGTTTTATAGATTTAAGGAATGTGTTTAGAGGGAGAAAGAGCGATAGAGATTTTAGGAAATTTGGAGTGAAAGATAGGAGTGATGGGAAATATAAAACCCACATTCCAACACCAAACCTGAACATGGATGAGATCTGGCATGTCCCAACTCCAAGATAAGCCTCTTTAAAAGAGCATACAAGTCATTTATAATCTAATATGCAGAGATAAACATAGAACTTGAGAAAGATGTACCAGTGTGAGTCTTCCATAATAGTTGATTGCATATAGAAATTTAGAAGTTCCTAACTAAGAAAGAGGCCCATGGCAACAAGGCTTTCTTGAAATAATGAATATTTCGTGAAAAAGTCCTAGTTTCTTACACACACACAGTGTTGCATAGACACTCCACTTCTCCCCTTGTGTTGCGATCGACACATGTTGACACTTGGACATATGTCAACCTGCCCTGATACGCGTATGACACTTTGTTAGTGTTGGGAAAGCCATTCTGGCAACACGGCGTGTCAACATTTTTACAGACGTGTCTGAATTTTAGACACAAAGTATCACTATGCAATTAAAATGCTATTTCATTCCTAAAGTTTTGAACTGTGGGTCATTTGTAGTCACCACAAGGGATAATCACCGCACCATTAATGCAACATATGAATACATTTGAAATATATATTACTTAATAACCTAGCAATTTATAAATGCACATGTTGCATTTATTACTTTTTTAGACAAAATCAACTTGTTATTAATAAAAGATTAGTGCATGCCTTAAAAGGCATGCGCATGTGCACGTTTGTGAATTTGTTTTTACTAATATGTTATTAACCTGAGGAAGTTTGGAGGTGGGAAGCCCTTGTGATTATCGGGGCCATCACTACCAACTATGAGGAACTTCTTTGCGATCCTAGACAAGTCAAATTCGTGAAGGATTTCACTGAAGAAGAAAGAACCATCTAAGGCGCACCTGGATAAAAGCCCTCAGGAGGGGACATGACTTTTCTTGATTAGGCTTGATCTATGGAAGGAGAGTAGGGGTAGTGAGTTGTGACTCGGTCATCATGGACTTCCACTTTTCTCCCATTTGAACCCCAAAAACTAGATGGGGGAAGAGACGAGGCAGGCAATACCCCTATTTGTGACACAGGGGCCAAGGTAAGAGGCACAAGGCCAAGTCCACCAACAGCTCATTTGGACCAACACCATGTTGAATGCAATCAACCAGAAGTTGGGTGTGGGCCTTGTAGGTCGGCAGGAGAGAAAATCAATAAAGATAGTCAATTGTTCTCTCACCTTCCTTAAAGAAGAAAGCTCTTAAAAGATATCTCAGCCCTTAAAACTAAGCTCCAGCAGATGCAAATCAGAGCCAGGCAGCCAAAGGAGGAAATGGGCCCTAGAACTAGTGCAGGTAGCCGGATCAGGGGAAGATACGAAGTCATAATGGCCTCCCATTCCCAGCAGCACGGCGGGTGGGCACCATGAGTGACTGTCAATCAGAGAACCAAGAAACGAACTAATTGGAGGACTCTGGCGACACTGGTACCTTCTTCTTAGAGGATCCTCAGCTGCTCAGACTCATTCAGGCCTTCCAAAGGAGGTCACAGAGGCCTACACATTCTGGTTTCAAGGAGGATTCAATGACCACACAAGGTATAAGCGTAAAGGGTTGCTGTGGGCCTTCGGCCTAGATTGGTGGATAATATCGAAATTGAGGAAGGAGTTTCGGAAGTCTCTGCAAACTTGGAACAATCCCTCGTTTTTTGAAAGAGTAACTTGGAATAATCCTTCTCAATCTCCATTATCAAACCAAAAAAGCTCTGGCAGTTTTGGGATAAAGGAACGAGGTTCATCCATAGAGGAAACTTGAGGTGGTAATAACTTCTTTAAATGAGGTAGAACCTCAATAAATCGGTCCTTGTATGTGTGCGTTGAGACCTCAATACTCGTAAACAGAGTCTGCTGTGAGCAGCAGAGAGTGCTACAAATGGGATTTATTTGGGTCCCTGAGATGTGCCCAAAATTCATGAAATATTGACAAAAACATAGTAAGACATTTCATCACCTTTATAAAAATTATCAGCATTTTTGAGTGTCAGAATCTCGGTTCAATCGAGTTTACTTCGAGCTGTTCTTCACATACTGCAGTTTGCAACCTGAAACTGACTACCTTCTGAGTTTATTTGGACGACCTATACATTTCCAAAATTTATGAGATTTTTATTGAAGATCCCCAAGATATTCCTCTATCCAAATAAAAAGTTATTCTTGATCGGACGTCATTAACCATACCCATTTGAGCTTGTGGTGAGCTTTGTCTCCGCTGTCTACTGCAAACTGCAACAGGTGAGCACTTGTTTTGTATTTATTAAACCCTTAATGCATCAAAATTGCATAAAATTTTCTATGTAAGATTCCACAACATTCTTCTGTTCACATAAAAGAATTAGTTTTGATTGGAGGTCATTATTTGAATCCAGGTTGAAGATTGTTTCAGCAGTCTGCTGCAAATTGCAACAGATAAGGATTTCCCTAGTTTTGAATTATTTTTTTTGATCTCCTTCGCTCCACCATCTTTGTGAATCATTTGGCCCAATTTGTCAAGTCTATATGGAACACTATTCAGATCACGGCAGACTTGTCAAAAGCCCTATCTTTCATCCAAACCTGCTGATTTTCTTTCACCCAAAAAATCAGTTGATTCTCCACGTCAAGTTTTATTGACCGTTTCAAAGGCCTTGCCAAAATTCTGGACCATTTGGAAAAAATTATCATGGGTTTCTTCATCAAGGTCTATGTGAACATATCTTAGTTAATTTGAATGTCTCAGAAAATACCCCCAAACAAAGGCGACATTGATTTTTTTAGACATAAAGGAAACCCTTTGCGGCATATGCTCACAATTCTCATGGGATTGAATTGTCCATGGGATTGGAGGATCTATTATGGAAAGATGGATTTTGGCTTTTCATCGTTGCAGTTCTTTTTAGGTGCATTTTGACATTGAAGACGTATAACAGATCCTGACTTGAGGTCATTATTGAGTTACTTGATGTGCTAAGGTTGGCCCTTGCCACTAGGCTGGCTCTAATGCCTTTCCTCATTTTACATGTGTTCCGGTGGAGAAGAGGCCTTCTTGTGATGCCTTCGTGTGATACCACAACGAGTTGTAGCTCATTGACCGCCCTATTGATCTCGGAGATGGAATGAATTGCTCATTTTTCGGGTGGTAAGTTAGCTTAGTATGTGCCTGCTTTGGAAACTTGGAGGAATGATATGGTGCTTTAGCTTAGTATGTGCCTGCTTTGGAAACTTGGAGGAATGATATGGTGCTTACTGTCTTTCTCTCTCAAGTCTTTTTTTTTTTGGTGTAACACCTCAGACTTTCAGGAGATTCGGAGGGTTGCTGTGGTTTATGGGTTTAAAGAATCTATTCCAATTGTATGCCAAAAAAAAGGAAAAAGAAATAATAGTTGGAATCATGTGGCACAGAAATACTTTATGGTCAAATTTTACATGCCCTTCTCGTTTTCCTTGAATCTGGCTTGAATGTGGGCAAAAGTATGTCGATTCATCTAGTGCCTTCTTATTGAATTTTGGGGAGTTCTAATAGTACACCTTGTACGTAATTCATATTGATTTAACCTATTGTGTTATAGGGATTGTGAATAAATTCTGGCTAATAAAAACAAAGTGATTATGTTAATTGATTATTTCATGCAGATTTTACTATATTATTCTTGTGAGTAGGCTTTTGGAAACATGATCCATGGTTAATGGGTGTGTATGACATGCCTATTTGCAGATCATAACAGCATGGCTTTTAAAGAGGTTGCAATAATACGCCACCCACGCATTGGTGAATATGCATTCGGTTTCATTACCTCTTCACTTGTCCTTCAGGTACTTCTAAGGCATAACCTCGAGAAGTTTTCTTTTGACTGTTTATGCTTCCATTGATTTGTGCCCTGCAGTTATCAGTGAATTAAACCGCCGTTTTATTGTCTTCTTCTATTTCTTCATATAATTAATAATTGAGAAACTGCTATTTTTTTTTAGTACTTTATGTCAATTCTTGTTTGACTCTGAATCAAAAGCAAGATGCCTGCATGGCTAGGCAATGAACATGATAACTGATGCACATACTCAAGGATCAGATATTGATCATCAATAAATGTGATAGAACAAGAAAAGGACCTGGGCTATTAGGACTAAACCCATTATAGAGTTTATGAAGGATTAGATATGCACAATAAACTACAGAAATACCATATAATGAGAATAACCTCATTTAAGAGAATTGGCTCTTCATCGTAGAAACTTATATAAAAAAGTAGTCATTGTTTTATATTGGAGAAAGGGTGGAGGAGCATGAATGTCTGCACTCTTGGCTTTAGGGATACGTATACCCCGCCACCTTTATAAAAGGCACAAAACTAGGTCATAAGTTGGTTTTGTAATGTGTCTATGTCACAGGCAAGGTTTAATATCCTCATCATTGTGACTACAAAACTCAATGCATTGCTACCAGACATTATCATTTGTTTTTTCTTTTTTGTAAAACGTTATTTTCAGAAAGCATGATTTTCAGATTTTGCTGGCTATCCAAATAATAAGTCTGTTTTGCATTTTCCCTTCAGTAAAATACATTTATTTGTCTCGGTAGTTGTTTTGCTTGCCTCAAAAAGTGGGAGGCATAAAAGAATATGGAGTCGTATATCTATGTCATCATCTGTTCTCCTGTTGTTAGAGTTTGATTTCTTGTTACCTGAGCCCAGAGAGACAATGGAGATGAAGAACTATGTAGCGTTTATGTTCCCACAAACCATCTATATATTGGTGATATTTTTCTTGTCAACTCCGAGGAGATCATCAGGCCTAATCTGTCTATTAGAGAAGGCATAGGTATGTGTTCGTGTGGTTGTTTTTCAAAATAAACATTTTTTTTCGTTTTGTGGCATCAGCACCAACTTCATACTCCATGTCTTTTTCATTCTATCTTGATGGACACTTGAATGCCGTTGCTTTTCTTTTAGAGCATATATATACGATGCTCCTGCGGGGGCATATACTCTACACTTACTCCCTCGGGTAGAACACTAACCTAACCTGGGAAGATTTGTTTGATCTGGAATTTTGGGAACCACCTAAAAATCATTAGATGATTATATTCAACAGAAAAAGGGAAAAGTTTATATAGAGCCGAGGCTCTAATCAATCAAATTAGAGCCTACCCCAAAATTTTCACTAGAATAGATTGTTTTCATGCTCAAATATCCTCAGATTGATCATCTCGACATCAAGATGCATGGACATGAAAAAAAATGGATTTCAAGTTTTGGAAATAGTGTATTTTGTAATGCTTTTTTGGACCGTCAATTTTCAAGATTTTCAAGTTTTCATAGATTTTTTGATAGACACTATTTTTTAAGCTTTAGTGCCAGTTTGGATGTACCCAAAATTGCAATATTTTTGGATTGCAATTAAAAAATTTTGTGAAACAGATTTGAACCGTTTGGACAACTTCAAGATTTTGTTAGAATTTTAGATTGAAATAAAAAATATTGCAGTGTCAAGGCAAAAGTTACTGTAAAAAAAAATTCAAATAAGACTTGAATTTTTTTTTGATGAAAGTGCAGCTCTCTCATCCCCGAGCAAACTTCAACCCAAGACTCAACAACTCCGTGAAACTTCAAAAACCCCAAATCTACTCTCTTTGAATATACAGAGCATTTTCATTTTCTCTCTCTAAAAAAACCTAGAGAAGCTCAAACCCTCTAGGCAGCGTTTTTGTAAAGCCAAGGCCATTTCTCTCTCTACAAAAGACAAGCCTTTTCTCTCATACCACACCCATGGGAAACCCTTCTCTTCATGAATAAGGAGAAGCTCGGGTTGCATAAAACCAAAGAAGCTCAAGCGCCATCCATGGCAGCCCTAGACAACATCTTTGTAAAGCCAAAACCCTTTCTCTTTCTACAAAAGCAAGTCTTTTCTCTCATATTGCACCCATGGGAAGCCTATTTTCTTCATGAATAAGGAGAAGCTCGGGTTGCTCAAGCCTCATCCATGGCAGCCCTATGCGGCGTTTTTTTTAAGGCCAATGACTTTTCTCTCTCTACAAAAGGCGAGCCTTTTCGTTCATACCACACCCATAGGAAACCCCTTCTCTTCGCGAATAAGGGAAAGCTTGGGTTGTAGGTTTGCTTATTGTATGGAAGCAAAAATTTTATTGCTGTGAGAGACGAGAAAACCTTTTGGATTGGCAAGAGAATTTTGGAAGGGTAAAATGCGACTTTGCTTTTAGCATGTTAACTCCATCCAAATAGTCCAACATAATAATAAAAAAGGATGGCAATGTTTTTTAATTAAAGATGAAAAAACTTACGATTTTTTTCAATGTGAAATTAATTTATTTGACTTCCAAACTGGCCCTTTAACTTTATAAATAACAATGAAAATATATTTTAAGACTATCACTAAGATTTTCAATGTTGAAATCGCATTTCTCGATACTATTTGAAGGTAGGCTCTAATTTGATTGTTTATAGCCTAGGCTCTATACAAACCACACCCAAAGAAAAATTTTGAATTTTGAGTTTTCTCACTTTGATCCCAACCTTAAAAAATTGGATGGTTTTCCATTGAGGCATTACTTTTTTTAAGCGCATAGAGAGTGCAATTTTGATTTATTTATTTTTTAAATTGATTACAACATATAGCGTTGAAGAAGTTACATCTTCAAAATTTGGGTTCTTAAACATATGGATGCGGTTCCAATAAGGTTGCAACCTTAAACAATCCAATTAAGATGCACCTCCAAATTTTATTATAACATGTAATTTTGGTGTAAAAAATTCATAAGATATTTTAAAAATGTATTTTCATATCTAATTTTAAAATTTTAAACTCAAAAATGGTTAAAATCATGTAGATCTATAAACATGTGAAAATCTTGAAAATGGACGATCTAGATTATGTGTTGTAAGATGTACTACTTTTGGGACTCAAAATCTTTTTTTTACACGTTCATACATCTCGATGTTGAGATGATCAATTAGAGGGTCTTTCAACATTAAAACAACCTTTTCCGATGGATTTTTGAGGTGCATCTGTAATTCTACATTTTAAGGTTGCAACCTTGTAAACTTTTCCCTAAAAATATTCCTAGATAGGGTTTTACCTGAGGGAGAAATGGACAATATACTCCCTCAGAAGCATGAAATCTTTTGGCTTCTTGTTAATTTGTGAAAAGGAATGCTGTAGATTCAGTCAATTTCTTTGTTTGGAAGAAAAAAGAATAAAAGAATGGTATGTTGCATATTAAAATAGCCAAAAGATATTCCACACCTATGGAACTAGAATGTCCATTTACTCCCTCGGGTAAAACCCCACCTGGAATTAGTTTTAGGACCCCAAAATTTGGAGATGTAACCTCTTCAATCTATAGATTAACTTAAAAAAAAAGAAAAAAACTTAATTGTATCATCTATGCACTCGAAAAAATAATATCTTGAGATTGAACAGAGACCATTCAATTTTTAGTTGTGATAGCATTAGAAAACTCAACGTTCAATTTTATTTTTTAATTTTTTTGAAAAATAATCATCTAGTAGTTCTTAAATGGTCCCCAAAATTTCATATTGAAAAAACCCCTCCAAGTAAAGTCTTTGACAGAGGGGAGTAGAAGTAAACTGTACTTCCTAGGGAGCAAAGTATACATGCTCTTAAAATATAGGTAACTCATCAAAAAAGAAAGTAAATAAAAGGGAACTGAGATATTGCAAAAATTCATTTTGAACAAACCCCTCCAAGTACGTCTTCTGGCTGAGGGAGTGGGGAAGTAAACTATGCTTCCGAGGGAGCATAGTGTACATGCTCTTTAAAATATAGGTAACTCATCAAAAAATAAAGTAAATAAAAGGAACTGACAATGATATTTGTTTGTTTTCTTAATCTTGATCTAAAAGCAGAAATCATTGTCTCTGGGGGCATGACCATGCCCCAGCTAATCTCTGATTTGGAAAGAACTCCTCGCCAAGGTGAGAGAAGCTTGCGAATGAACAGAATGTAACTCAGTTTTGAGAAGGTGAGCACTTGAAATTTCCTAAAAGAGAAGGGAAAAATATCATTTAAGGGGGTCAAAACCACTCAAAAAAACACTAATTGGGTGAAAAGGTTCAAATTGATATTAAAAAATTTATTTTTTAAATTTCATTTCACTCAGATACCTCCTATTGAATTTAAAAAAATGTCCAAAGAGGCTATTTCAAGATGGGGAACCCATCGAGTAGGGGCATGGTACTACTATTTGGCAGGACTTTTTAAGTTGGTCAAATTACTTAAGGCCTCTGTTTTAGGTTCCAAACCTTGCATTTTGGAAATATTTTGAGGTACTAGAATGTTAATTAGGATGATATTTTCCCTCAAGGAAAAGAGCACTGAGTTTTTACTTCATATGTAAAAGTGAGAGTGCTCACAACTTTGATCTTGTTTACTTTGGGTTGCAGGGTTTCTACTCACTTAAGAGCATCAAAAGCTCCAATTTTGAAGTTGCAGATCAACTGCGAAGGCATGTGTGACTTCTCATCATCAGGCCTAAGGTCGAAAATTATCAGAAAGAATCCATATCCTGAGCCTCCAAGATTCACAGCCATGCGAAATGGCATGCATGTGGGAACATGAATGCATCATTCTTGTATGCTATCATGGCCATGTTTGGTTTAGTCATGCAGGTCGGGTTTGATTTTCTGTCCAAGAATGCCTGTGCGCATGTGTGCTTGTGCTTTGGCTGCATTTTGCATGTGTGTTTTGTGTTTATCCAATGATAATGGTTCTTACTCTATTCAACCTAGTTATTATAGGGGTGTGGATTTTTCGAATCTGGTCAGGATCCACCTAGATCTGGATCTGGATCTGGATCTGAATAGTATAATCGGATTTGGATATGGATCTGGATCCGATCAGATCCTGAATATTCGGATCTGGGTCGAAATCCAAAATTATATATAGGATCTGAATCTGGATCCGGATTAATCCACTTAACTCTTGGCCCCCAAAATATCTCTCTTGATCTCGAGTTGTATACGTCCACCTCTCTCTTTCAAATCTCTCTCAAATTCTAACCTCTCGAAAAGTTGTAATATAATATTCTCTCCCCGCAAAATGCCTCCTTTCTCTTCAGATTCAAATCTCCCTCTCTCTCCACAAAATGTCACCTCTCTTGTAGTAAATAAAACCCATTTTCTTCCTAGATAGCGATGGTGTTGGTCCCCAACGACTCCAGTCTGCAAGCTTTCTTTCAAAAAGAATGGTTCCATTAAAACCTCAGAAAATGTACTATAAACAATCAAGAACACCATAGAGAAAGAGAAACAGATTGACATTGAGAGAGACAAGATACAGAGTAATAGTGAGAGAAACAGAAAGATGCAAAATGGAAGTGACGCAGAGGTAAAGGGTAGAGAGAGAGAGAAAGAGAGAGAATTCATGGTTATCAAATGGAACAACTGCCTTGGATTCAGGAGCAGAAAATGGGGACATGTTGGGTATTTGAGGGGGCAGACCAGGAGCCAAAAGGGGGGAAAAACATGGTGCTTTCTGGCATGAACAAGGTCCGGAATTAGGAAATACCAGAAGACGGCATTCATCTTTTGGGGTTCGAGGTTGTGCGAGTCGCTCTTCTCATCTTTGATGAGAGAGAAAGAAAGAGCACCGGAGAGAGAGTGGTTGGCGTCTTTGATGAGAGAGAAAAGAGTATAGAACAAAGAGAGTTTGGTGTCTTTGATGAGAAAGAAAGAGCACTAGAGAGAGAGAGAGAAAGAGAGAGAGAGAGAGAGTTTATGGTGGATCCCTCCTCTTTGGGGGCCTCTGCATATTTGACTGCCCTTTTCATCAGACTATTATTATAGGGGCCTTGGTTTTCATGGGGTTGAGGTGGCTGAGATGAGAGAGAAAGGGGCTCTTGATGCTAAGGCCATGGCGGTATCATGGTGTTGAAGTGGATGGATGAGAGAGAAAGGGGCTCACCATGGTTGCTTTGAGAAGCCGGAGTGCGGGAGACGGAGAAGAGGAGAGAAGGAATTAATGGTTTTACATAGAAACTTGAATTAGGGGGTTGAGAGAGAGAGACGTGAGGATCCAATCCTCACCGTTAATCTTCTATTAATATAAGGTGGGGAAGATCTTCTAAAATTTAAAATTGTTATATATATTTTATGGGAATGTCTACCTAAGGACTATTTACCTTTGTATTAGAATGTCACAATCATTCTTGTTTCTTAGAGTTCAAAATGAGTGGTTGTAAGAGTGTCATTGATTAGACATAAAGTTTCAAAAAAAAATATTGTTGGGCTTCGTGATTCATCCTAATTCATCCAATTTGACATCTAATGAGCGAGAATAATTGTGACTTTCATGTACAAAAGATAAGGGATCTCTTTATAGATAATCCCATGTTATATATGTAAATTATAACTTATTTAAGTATGGGAGAAATTTATATAGAGCTAAGGCTCTAAACAATCACATTCGAGCCTATCGCAAAAATTTCACTAGATGAGATTGTTTTGATGCCCAAAAATCCTCAAATTGATCATCTCGATATCAAGATGCATGTACATGAGAAAAAAAATGATTTCAAGTTTTGGACATAATGTATTTTGTAATGCATTTTTTGACCATTAATTTTTAATATTTTCAAGTTTTCATAGATCTGTTGATCTACACCATTTTTGAAGCTTTAAACTTTATAAATAAAGATGAAAATATATTTTAAGGCTATCGCAAAGATTTTCAGTATTGAAACCACATTTCTTGACATTATTTAAAGGTAGGCTCTAATTTTTTTGTTTAGAGCTTAGGCTCTATTCAAACCGTACCCTTTATGTATATATATAAAATAAAAAATACTTTTAAAAAACACTTGGTTGGATTCGGGTTGGATCCGGATTGGATCCACTTATACTCGATCTGATCTAGATTTTTATTCAGATCTAAATTATGGATTTGGATTTGAATTTTCGGATCCATACCTGAATCCGAATAAGATCTAAAATTCGAGTAAAAGCTTTGGATTGAGTAAATTCTCAGCCCAAAGTGAGTGGTTGTTACATTTTCATGGGAAAGCGTACAAGTGTGGCCCTTTGGGCTAGTCCGTCCCCTAGTTTTATTCAATCTTAAGATAAAATAATTGCCCAATCTCTCTCTCCGTGTGATGTTAACGGTGGTAACGGTTGGAATACAGGGGGAACGTTATGTTGAGGCGGTTGCCTAAACCCTATTCCTTCCCTCTCTCCCTCCGACCCTCCTGCAAAACCAAGGTCAAGATCCTTCCGATGGTTACAGGTCATCACATCGAGCCTATACGGGGATACAATGTTAAATATGAAAAGGATTAGGTGGTCCTGTGGGACCAATTGGTACATTGGGTCTAGCCTATCAAACATAGTTACGTAAAGGAAGATTGTTTATCTTGTCAAGAGTAGGATATTTTATCTGAAACTAATATATTTTGTATAATATTATTTTATTAGCTTTTTGGTAAGTGTCTTGTATTGTATACAATTTATTTAATTACTTAGTTTTTTTTGTGATTTTAAGTTTTTTACTTATTTTTTGTTAAAAATATGTGATATTCAACAAATTGCTTTGAATAAAATTAAAAAACTATAGGTAAAATTACCTATAAGTTTATCAATGGACAAAACATTTTTAGAAAAAAGTAGGTGATCTAACCACTAACCGCCCAGTTAGATAAGAAGTGGCCAGTAGCCGGTTCTAGTTTTTGGTGGTTTTGGTGATCGATCGGTATTTAAAAAAAATATATCAAAAAATGCATATAAATTCTCAAAAATAAGGAATTTAGTTTGTAATACATTGTTTAATATTCTTTACATTATGGTAAAGATTAAAGAAAATATATCATTAATACTCACTTTAATTAAAAAATCGATTCATTAAAGTCTAGTTTTTCATTAATTTTCTACTTCATTTGAATGTGTTTTGTTTTAATTATTCTTTATATGTTTTTTATATTTTAGCAGATTTTTTATTATTATCTTTTTTATGCTTTCAACCAATGGTTTAAAAACCGGATCGGTGACCCGGATCGGGCTTTCCAAAAACCGATCCGGATCTGCGAATCGGCGATCCGAATCGGAATCGGGTGAATCCGTAAGAATAAAGC
>NW_006499159.1:5152873-5176593 GCF_000471905.2 Amborella trichopoda
AAACTCATTTTGTTCAAAATATGCCGTGAAATAAATCAAATGGCGGAAAAAAAAAAAACCCAAAGTTCTTACCTGTTTTTGTGAACCGAAGCCTTCAATCTCCAAAAAAACTCTGTTTTTCTCAACGATTATCACAAATTAGTAACAAAAGCTTTTGATTCACAGTATTAAGATCAATATGCCTACAAATTTTGAAAGATTCATGCCCTATTTGGCATGAAATTTCAGAAATGGCGGAAACCCTAAACCCCGAATTTTTCTTGATCCAAAAACAACCAATTTTTTCACCATTTAATCCTTGAAAAAGCTGAATAAAGCTGTTTACAGCCTGCAAAACAGATCACATGCCGAAAAAAACAAAAAAAATGATCAAAAAATGACAAATTTGAAAAAATCCGTGAAGAACACTGTGCAACCCGTGTTCTTCACGGACTCGCCGATTCCGCACAGTGAATCGGCGAGTCACTGTGCGGAATCGTCCTGTTCTCTCTAGAACCGGACGATTCCCGATTTTTGAACCGATCCGGTACCTTTTTCGTGAATTTCGAGTCGAACCGGGCGAGTCCGGTTCGACTCGGCGATTTTTAAAACACTGCTTTCAACACTTTTTGGGTCACTCGGGACTTGTCCAATTAGAACGGTTGAATCGGAGGGTTTACCGGTTAAGCCAATTAAACTGCTTTCGGGTCTATGTCTGGTTAACCGTTCTAGTTCGATTTCGTGAACACTGGGACAACACTTGTTCTATGAGCCCTTTTCTAGTGTATAAATTTAAAATTTCAACCTCATTTTTACCGGATCTTTCAAGTTCCTCTTTACTTCTGACCAGTTTTCACTTTCCACTCCACCTACCTACCATTATTGCAATGTGAGCACAAGGTCTTTTTTTTTTAATTGAATGTTAACTATACTTTATTATATAAAATATCCAAGCTCCACATTTACAGCAGTAAAAAGAGATGAAAAAATAGAGAGATACAAGTCCCTACTACCAAGAATGATCAATCTAGATTTGCAAAATATTGATAACCTTCAACCTCAAAGGAGCCTACATTATCGGCTATCTGTGGATCCCAACTGAGCTATACGAAGTAGCTTCCTCAGATATTAAACTATCATATCTCCTCTACTTGATTTGAACCTCTCACAAACAACCCTTAATAAGCATCCCTTCAATAATAACCTCGTAAACTAAGGTTGGGACGATGTGCCAACCAAACGTATGACAATGCCCATAAAGAGATCAATAAAAGTTTAGCGGCGTGCTAATAGGGGTCAATGCACAACCAACGATCAAAATGTAGGGTTTTTTAAAATGAGTTAGAGAGATTTGGACGAGGAAAAAAAGGCCAAAAAGATGGAAGAATTGGAGACAGACTAAGAGTGAACATAGAGGAACACCAAGCAGAGGTGAAGGAGGAAATGAATTCAATCAACTCCCAAAAGATATTGTATCGGGCCACACAGAAGGAGGTCTAAGCCCCCAAAGAAAAATATCTCATAGAGGCTTAATTGTTAAGCCAAACTAACTAAATATAGGGGATTTTCAAGCGGAGAGACATAACGTTTAGGTTTTGTTAGGGTGTCATTTCATCATTTGAGACAATAGTATATGGTCAAAAGGGTCCAGGGGATTGAGAATAGAAAAGATTAATACCTCTTGCTACCATAAATATTTTGAATCCTTGGGTTTCCTGAGAAATGGGTACAAAACACGAGGAATATGGAGAAATTTTCCTTGTTTTTTATATAATTTAGGGGGAGTACATATTATTTATGCGATACGAAATGAAGGAAATTGATAAACAAAAAAGGAAGAGGAAGATGATAGAGAGGTGTGTTGTTTACACCACAACTCCATGTGCGGTAACTACAATTCTAGCTGCTTGTTGTCGTAGACAAAAGGATCCCATACTACGTCATTGGGTACTAATTACCACCTCAAGATAATAAATAAAGGAGAGGTGGATTTTCGGGACCAACTTTGTATGAGTAGGGCAGTATTCTCCTCCCTCTGAGATCTCCTCAAGGAAAGGGGAAAGATAAATGACACGATGGGAGTATCATTAGATGAACAACTAGTGATGTTCCTACATGCTAAGAGCCATAACTTGAATAATCACAAGATCAATCACAAGTTTAATTGTTCGAGTGAGACTCTCAGCTGTAACTTCAACCGAGTGTTGGATGCAGTCATAAGATTTCATGAGGATTTCATTAAATTTCCAAAGACGACCGTACCACCCGAAATACTTCATAAAAGAGGGAAGTTCCTCCCATATTTTAAGGTATTTTTAACATATCCTTATAATGTCATTTTCTTAATTAATGTACAGTCATATGAACTTGAATCTGCTTGCTTGTTCATTTTCAAAAAATTTAAGATTACATCGAAGCAATTTGCACTGCAAGGCACATATTGAAATCGAAAGGAATTCATCTCTCAAAATGTCATGGGGGTATGCTCCTTTAATTTAACATTCCAATATATTCTTTCTAGTTGGGAAGGTTTAGCATCAGATTCTTGTATTATGTATCATTCTTTTATCGAATTCTGACCCACTTCGAGTTCCTCCAGGTATAAATATATTTGCTATGGTAGTTGACCTCACACACCTATACATCCATATCACCACTTAATGAGTTTATAAATATGGCGTTTTGTAGAGAAATTCTATCTTGTGGATGTCGGGTAACCAAATACTACACTATTTTTCTTAATAAAATTATTCATTTTGATAAAATTAATTTTTTGATGAAATTGATTCTTTGTTTTGATAAGTGCATGATAATGTCGCTCGATTTTTCTTTATTATGTTTTTTTTAAGTGCAAGATATAGTTATATTTCTCATGATGGAAATGAGACATTTTGTTTGTTTAAGTACATGTAAATATTTTGGTTGCTTAAATATTTTGGTTGCCTTATGTTCAATGAAACACTACACCATCGTCTTGTATGTGCTTAGTTCTTCTCTTTTTCATTCTTCTTTTTATTTTTTTATTTTTTATTTTTTTCATTTTTTATCAAGGTTTTGAAATGTTATGGAATGAGCCTTTAAAAGATCAACTGATTTTTTAAAAATCGACCGACTAACTCATGATCGGTCACTAGCCAATCCTGATCTAGCCTAATTCCAGAGAGAGAGAGAGAGAGAGAGAGAGAGAGTAGTTTACAAAGGTGATCTTAATTTCAAATCATCCATCACATTTTGAGAAATTGATTTTCCTTAAAAAAAATTCATTTTGCTTAGTAAATTTATGTTTTTTTATCAATATGGGAACTTTTTTTTCTATACTTCTTAATAAAATTATCTTTTAAATAAAATTATGTTTTAAATAAAAATTTATGTTTTTTTATGAATATGGTAATTGTTTTTCTATTTTGCTGAACAAAATTATAATTTTTTGATAAAAATATGGTTTCTTAATAAAATTATGTTGTATGATGAATATGGGAAGTGGTTTTCCATTTTGCTTAGTAATTTTAATTTTCGATAAAATTATTCTTTTTTAATAAAATTATGTTTATGATAAATATGGGAAGTGTTTTTCTATTTTGCTTAATAGAATTATTTTTTGATCAAATTATTTGTTCTATTGTTCTTATTTGTTGATAAAATCAATGCACAACACACTGACATGGATATGGTAGATACATATAAGAACAGTTGTGCATTGATTTTTTGTTTTGTTGCATGTCATGAGATGTATTTTTTGTAAAGTATGCCTTATTTAAATTTATCAAAAAGGTATTTTATGAATTATGCTTTATCTAACTATTTGGAAGAGGTCCTTTGTATTTATTGTCTTAATTAGTTGACGTTTTTATTTGTTGTTAAAGTGCATAAACTTTCATTCCTAATGTGAGCAATTTTTTGTACAAAAAAAACTAGAAAGATTTTTATGCAAGGTTTGGAATGAATATGTTATTTCTTGGAAGAAGATGTTACGTGACAAAAATATATTCAAAACATATCCTAAGATATTTTCATGTACAGAACCATACTATTCAAATATTAATTTATAAAAAATTGTTTCAAATTTTTTTTATAAGATAAATATATGTAATAAGATATTATATACTTAATCCAAGTATTTTTATTTTTTATTTTATTTTTTTGGAAGTTTTTGACCCATTTTTTTTTAAAAAAAATCTACTTGACCGGTTAGTTCAGTTAACCACCCCGATTACTGCTCCCAGCCCCATGTCCGGTTAACCGTTCCGATTCGATTTTGCAAATACTGGAATGAACCAATAGTCCCAAATTAGAGGTAATCTCAAGAAAAAACTTAAAAAATGAAAAAAAGCGAAGGAAATGTATACCATGAAACTATTTATCTTTGGTATAGGCAAGTCATAATTATTTCTAACAATGTGAAATCTAATAGCTTGTGTGCCACAAAGTTCGAAAAAATTTGTTTAGAGCTTTGAGCTTGGTCAATAAAATAAGGGTGCAGTTGGCATGCAGATGCATTTGTAGCTGTAGAGGTAACGTGTGCCTTCAAATTTTATCATGGTATATAATATTGATGTAAAATATTTTTAGAATTACCTTAAAATATATTTTTATATCTAATTATAAAATTTTAAATTTTAAAAATACTTAAAATAAAGTAGATCTATAAACATACGAAAATCTTAAAAATAAATGACGTAAATAATATGTTGTAAAATACACTATTTCTTAAAGTTAATTTTTATTTTATTTTTCATGATCATATATCTCGATTTCGAGACGATCAAATCCAAGGTTTTTTCATCATTAAAACTGCCTTTTCCGGATATTTGAGGGGCATCCGTAGTTCTACGCTATAAGGTAGCATCGTTATATAAACCTTTTTCAAAAAAATAAATATAATACCCCAATTTATGACCAATTTTACATCCAATAGTAAATATTAATTTCGGCAATCATACATTGACCTCCTACTATAAAGCCAAGCAGGGGAATGTGTTTTGGCCATTTTGGCGGCCTAAACCCCCCATCTCCCCTACCCCCCGCGGGTTTTTCGCTTCTGATTTGGATAGAGGCTCGAAACTTCTACTTCATATTGCTTCTTATCTATGTAAGTTAGGGTTTTTTCTTTCTCTGATTTCTAGGCTTTAATGCTCTGATGAGTTATTGGGTCTTATGTTCTTCGTCTTTTATTAGCTTCAGTCTTTGAAACCCTAAACTTGTGTTTTTTTTCCTTTTTGGTTCGTTATTTATGTATCGGTCGTGTTTATGAACCTTTGATGGGCAAAATTGTTCCTAGGAAATGAAACCCTAAATCTTAATGATTGTCGCTGGTCTCATTTTATACTTCTGGTTTTTGAGCTGAATAATTTTGTGCACTTGTTCATTGTTAATATTTTGGAAATTTCATAGGTTTTGTTAAGTTATCGACGCCATTTGATGCTTATGCAGCAGAGCTTTAGGATTGTTCATTGTTGCCGGTCTTATGGTGTCTTGTCATCGGTCTCATGGTGTTCCATATGTTACTGTACGCCATGTCTTCTTTATCAATCTTTTATATGGCTTTTGAATGTTTGTTGAATTATCTCTGTAATTTGATGCTTATGCATTAAAGCCTTTAAATATGTTTGATTGTTACTTGTCTTGTGATTCTCCATCTGATATCCTTTTATGCTCAGGTGTTTTGTCGTTCTTTCAAAAAAATTTAAATGTTTGCTTGCTATATTTATACTTTTGTATTCATTATCTGTCATTTGATGCTCATCTGCTCCAAATATTAACCAGTTTCTTGTTTTAAAGCTCTTTAATACTCTCTATACGCCTTTATATTATATCTGTTTCTGTTTCCGTTTCCGTTTCCGTTTCCACTCTATTTATTACATCCTGGTTTACGATGTTGAATCTGATTAAATGTATTTCTTGCATGTAAAATGTTTATAACTATGATTTTTATTGGGTGCATTTGATATGTATATATTTTTGTGTATTTTATCAGATACTGGTTGGTCAGCTTGATGGATTTCGACGAGTATGATTATTTAGAGAAAACGGTTGAAAATCCCGAGGGTTACAAGGATTCTTCTACTGTTGATGATCATAGAAAAAGCTCAAAGCGTGGGGCTGATGCAGATGAACCCACTGTGGAGAACAGGACCAAGAGAGCGAAATCTGAGGAAGAAAGTGGAGATAGATCGAAGCATAGAAGCAGCAAAGAGATTTATGAGAGAAATGGGAGGTCAAGGGATCATGACAGAGAGAGAGAGAAAGTACGGGAGCGTGACCGTGATCGTGATCGTGACCGTGATGGTGAAAGGGATAGGGAGAAGGAGAGAGAAAGGGATAGGGAGAAGGAGAGAGAAAGGGATAGGGAGAAGGAGAGAGAAAGGGATAGGGAGAAGGAGAGAGAAAGAGATAGGGAGAAGGAGAGAGAAAGAGATAAGGAGAGAGAAAGGGTTAGGGATAAGGAGAGAGAAAGGGATAGGGAAAAGGACCGAGAAAGGGATAGGGAAAAGGACAGAGAAAAGGATAGGGAAAGAGAAAGAGAAAGAGAAAGGGAAAGAGAAAGGGACAGGGAAAAGGAGAAGGAGAAAGAGAAGGAGAAGGAGAAGGAGAGAGAAAGGGAGAGGGATCGGGAAAGGGAACAGGAGAGGTCGCGTAGGAGCAGCAGTCGGTCGGGAAGGTATGAGAGGGAGAGGGACCGAGGAAAGAGTAGAGACATGGAGGAAAGAGAAAGAGAGAGAGAGAGGGAAAGAGAAAAAGAAAGGGAGCTCGAGTTAAGGGAGAGAGAGATGAGGTAACTAATACTGTTTTATACATTTTATTTGGTTTTTTTCAATTAGTTGCCTTTAGGTTCAATGATCTTCATCTTTCTTTTCTTTCTTTCTGTTATCCTCTTATTCATAAGTGGTTTTGTAGTTTAAATAGCAATTATCTGCTAACATAGCTCTTTTCACTTTTTTTCTCTTTTTTGTCTTCTGTTTGATGTACATTAATATTGGAAATCTAAAAAACAACATGATCTAAAAAAAAACATGAATATAGATTTGCTCATGTGATGTGAAATAAGATTGTATATCAGATGTTTGTTTAATAACCGAAAAATTCTCTTTGATTTTATCCTCATAATAAGAAAATGTCCCAAAATAATTTATAACATAAAAATTCCCTCCTACTTCATCCTCATGACAAGAAAATGTCCCAAAAGTGACGTGAGTCATTTAAGATTAATCAATTATTTGTAGTATGTGGGATTGGCTAATGTCTTGTAGCTGCCTTAACATAGCAATGTGAATGCCTTTGTATATACCCTGATTACAACTTTGAAAATAACCTGATACTGTAATATATCAATAATTTTGTTGAGATTCATCTTAAGTTTATCACCTTTTGAGTGTGTCACTGGAGCAGAAAACTAGTTTTATGCTCCCCCTCATTCCATGGCTTTCTATACTCACCTTGCATTGTTTTTGGTGATAAAGTTAGTCAGGATGCCGATGTGGTGACTTTGAAAAGTTCTATTTCACTTGTGATGGTTGTTGGAGTTTTGATTTGTTGTCTACTGAGAAGGTTGAGTAGGTGGTGGTTTTGTGGATGTTGTTGATCAGATGGGAAGTTCTGATATTAAATTGAAGTTCTCTGTATTAGGATCTAAGAACACAGTGGGAGATGATAATCGAACAAATTGTGTGGGGCTTGGTGAACAAGTTGACAAGGTAGAAAAAAACAACGATGGGATTAATAATGTCATCCAGAAGTTTTCTCATATGCTAACCAGATTCTATGTGATTGATATACGCAGAAACACAGGATTTTGGGCAATCTGAATGAACTTCTCACGATCACAACACCTTCTTTTACTCATTAAACAACCCATTAGCTTACAATTGCTATGAAGTTGGGGCTTATCCTTTTTCTGTTCCAATCTTCTAGATGGAAAATAATTGGGATTTGAAACCTGCTATCGAATCTCCATTTTTTTCTGAATTGCTTCTCAATCATTAGAAATCTCTATGATATGCTCATAACTATTATTTGGTAGCTGACTAAGATACTTCGCCGTTTGATATCTTTTGACAATTCTCTACTTGAGTATTGCTAGCTAATGGAACATGTGTTGCACAATGCTTATGCTAACAGTTTAGATAGATTTATGTTTTCAAAAATATTGAACTTAATTGAATAATTCAATTTTGAAATTAAAATTTTTAAATTCCCAAGTTGAGTATTCCTTTCTTTCTTTTTTGAATGTTAACTTGAAATCTGGGAGGAATGCAATTCAAGACATCATGTTGTGAGCCTTGCCATCCAAGTCATCTATGCCTTGAGCCCCTTCCTGTCGTTAATGTTTTTTTTTTTACTGTGTAATTTGCTATCTAATGTTTTTGAATTTCTTCTTGAGATTTTTTCTTTCTTTTTTTCTGATATGCCAAATACTCTTCTGAAAACTTCATATTTTCAGGGAGAACATTGAGGAATATCAACGCCCTTCTAAATTTTCATGAAGTTTTCTGTATTATCTTTTTTTTATTGTTCATTCCTATTTTTTTATAATTCGGTTTGTATGAGAGAGAGAGAGAGAGAGAGAGAGAGTAGGAAAGTTGGAGGGAGAAATAAGATTAGTTAGAAATGTTAAAGTCACGTTCATATTTTACCGTCTCATATAATTTTCTTTTACCCATCGAGTTCAGCATGTGACCTCAGCTAGAAGTTAAAGTACCAAATGCCTCCTAAAAATACAGGTTGTAAGCTTATCATTATTAAGTTTCACCCTACCACAAAGTAGTGCCATCCTGTATGAGTCTATTGCAAGATAGTCTCATCGTCATCATCATTATCAGAGCCTTTCTCCAACTATTTGGGGTCAGCTACATGAGTCCTGATCTGACACTCTACTTTATCAAGGACCATACCCTGGCCATAAGTTCCCATATCTTTTATCAGTACTTCCAATCTTGTCCTTTACGTCTACCTCTTGCCCTTTTGGAGCCTTCCACTCGAACCAACTCGTACTTCCTAATAGGTGTTGTACTGGGCATGCACTGTACATGGCCGGTCCAGACTACATTTTCTTATCTTATCGCCTATTGGAGCCCCACTTAAATTCTCCTGAATGTTAATTCTTGCCTTTGTCGCCTTGGCACCAACCTGTAGATCTCAAAGTGGTATCGTACTAGAATGATCCAAAACTTTGCTCTCTCACTTATAGGCCCTATAAAATCCACCTGGAAACTCTCTTCTTCTAGTCCAAGGCTGTATCTATCAAACTTTAAACTATTTAATGAATAAAACTTCATATAAAGGAAACTAAAGATCACCATGGAATTAAAGGAACTATGAAGGTATGTAGTGCAAATGCCCCATTGGTATTTATTAAAACTCTAATTAGCCGGGGTATTTGCCATAGAGTTGGCCTCCCTAAGGATATGACAATAATTTGCATTATTAACGCGAAGCAGTATATCTAGCATCCTTTTGACTCTGACAACATCCTCTCTCTCTTCCCTCTCTCTCTCTCTCTCTGGGGGGTATATGACCAAGATCGTCCTCTAACCCATCTTATAAGGTTGTATGCATCACTATGTAGAATACAAAGCCTAAAAAAATTGAGCCACAAAATGAATATTCAGCAATAATGCATTTGCTTCAGTGAAATACACAATTCACAGCCAATTGACCTGCATGACCCTCCAAAATGAGCCCATCATTTTTCTGGATCACTACCATAAGCCTGCTGCACTGAATCATCTAGTGCATTGCTTAAATTTTGAGAATCCTGTGAAGGGTGGGTCCTCAATCCAGTTTCAATGTTGGAGGATGGTAGTTGCTAATGACGCTCACTCACTAGTTATTAACCTACAACACCACCTTCTCATTCATTTATGGATGTTTTCAGGCCCATAAAAGGTGCATTCCTTGATGATTGCGATTGGCCTCTTGATCCATTTTCCCTTTCCAGAAAGTTCTGTTGCTCCTTTTTATCCAAAATTTCCAAGTCATAACCATGAAACATTCCACCATAAAAATATTATCTTTACTTGGTCTTGTCCTCACATATAAACCAAGAAAGGGATGTTGCATCATCCACGCAATGCCAAACAAATACAACATACTTATCCGTATTAAATGGTTACAAACTTAGATCCCTTTTTGAACAATATAAATTGCTCTAGATTTTGGACGTAGTTATAAACTATGCTGATATCTTGGTTGATTGTCTTCTTTCACTTCACTCATTTCCTATATCTCGCAATGAATTGTTGGTTCTTTTGATATCCTAAACAAACCTATTCTTCCGGACAAGGCCTCTAACATTTTCCTTGTCTCCTGGCATTTTAGGATTTAAACTGGAATTTCTGGCTGGTGTGCCAGTTACGTGCTTGTCTGCTCGCGCTTGTGTCTATGACGAATCTTTTATTTTGATCAGTAAAGCATTTTTTAGGCTTTCTTCTTTTTGGATGCTTATGCCTAGAGGTTTATTTGGCAACTCTGTTGATGACTTATCCTCTCTGATTTTGTAGGCGTCTCAAAGAAAAGAAAGAAGTGGTGGAACCAGAAGCTGATCCAGAGCGCGATCAGAGGACTGTCTTTGCTTACCAGGTATCATTGTTTCATCATAATAACGTTCAATCCTTTCATGTTTTGGATAGACCTGATTCATATACATTGTGATAACCTCAAGTCTTTACTAGTTCTATTCTGGAAAGGGACTGATAGAGGATGATGACCATGCTTGTGAATTTTGACAGATGCCATTGAAGGCGAATGAGAGGGATGTATATGAGTTTTTCTCAAGGGCAGGCAAGGTTGGTGGATGGGAATGTTTGATCTTGTTGTACATTAACTTTTGACTGCATTATGTTAATTTCATGTTTCATACGAGTAAAATTGTCTTTCATAAGAAATGGTCAAGATCATGAACTTCGAAGATATTATTTTGTACCTCCTATTTCCTTGTCTTTAAAATGTTTATCCCTTCTTACTGTGTTTGCTATATATGTCTTCACACTTAGCATGAGAGACCACTCAGATTAGTATCAATGCATTTCATTGAGATACATTTGCTTCTGATTGCAGTATATGCTCCCCTGCCTTCAATGAGGCGTAGTATAGTGACTGTTTTTGTGGCTTCAACATTCTTTGCATGTGGTGAGTGTGAATGTTGCACATAAAACAAGCTGGTGATCAATAGACTGCGTCTCTCCGGGGTGCTAGGATGCCTGATATTGATGTCAATAATCCTTTTCTTGTCACTTAGAACTTGTCTGTGTGTTTCTTAATCTTTCATGAACTCTACTGAGTACTTCTACATCTTCATTTTTAGGTAAGGGATGTTCGGCTGATTATGGACCGGAACTCCAGACGCTCAAAAGGAGTTGGGTATGTGCTTTATTTTGTCCGAGCTCAAGCATAGTCACTATTTTAAATTTATTTTTTAATAAATAGGTTTGATTGAGTTCCTGAAAACTAATTTGAAATATGTTTGCTTTCTCTGGTGATCTCAGTTGAAAATTTCCTAATTTTCCAAAGATGCTTTAAGTCTGATTATCTTTTGACTATATGGCTTGAGAATCTCCTAGAGATCTATTCCTGCTATCTTACCAATTCAGCTGTTAAAGTGCCTGTCACTTTTGTGTTTGTGGTGGACAGTGTCTATCTGAATTAAATGAGAAGCAAACCTATGAAAACAAAGTAAAGAAAGGGCAGAATACCTTGATATATGACTCTCCACACCCAAAAACCGTGATAACTCGGGAGTTATTCATTCAGTATTATGATATCTTGAATGCGCCTCTTTATTGGATCAGAGCATCATGTCAATCAGATCATCGATTTCCTATTATGTCAATTAAATTTGACATCGACCAAAATTAAACTTGTTGCTAAGGTGTGACTTGATTTCTTAAGCTATGTAATGTCCTTGAACCTGTCTCCAAGCAGCAATTAATATGCATGAGATTGTTATGTAAGGTCCATAATCAGCCTATTTCTGGCATGGAAGTCTTCTTGTTTCCTAGACTTCTTTCTATTGCATTTGTTCCATGTAACCTGAGGCTGTGATGCACAGGATAAGATGAGATTCTTACACTTCTGTGTTTCATTTGACTCAGTTATTAATCTAATACCCTGTCCATGATCCCTTCTTAATTTGTTGCAAAAGTAACTGAAGGACACAACTTATGGATCCATCTGGATGATCAAATCTGTAATGTAACTTTTTGATGCATTTTAATGTGACTACGATCTCTGTAGGTGTTTACAAGACTTGCCCAAACTCGCTTCTACTGTTGATTAAAGAGTGTTGGGCATTTCCTCCCTAGGTGTGGTAATGCTCTAACAAGCTTATATATTTCCAATGCCAAGGAGTCGCACTTCAATATTTACGAACATGGTTTGTGGGTGGTATTTGTAACCTACATGTTACATGTTATGTTATGGTATTTGAACTTGAAGCTTTGAACCATCTTTGCAGGAAGTTTGTTTTTTGGTAGCAAACTGCTACCCATGTGATTCCCACAGGGAGATTGTTCTCTTAGTAAACAATTTCTGATGCGAAAATTGTATTCCACCTTTGCCCTTATTTTTTTTGGGGGGCGGAGAGTTGAACTCCATGTAGAAGATGATCTGCAATATGTTTGTGATCAATTTGAGTTGGACACTCCTGTCAAAGGTTCTTTGGCATGTGTTGAAATGTCTAAGACACATCACATGTCTGTGACACTAAAACACTAGAGACTTTTTTGCTTGAGATATTAATCCGAAAATCCTTTGTTACTTAAATTTGACCTACCACACCCTTTAAAGGGCATAGTGTGCTCTCTGAAAAACCATTTTAGGGTTGGTGTTTCTGACATGCATAGCTGTGTTGAACATTTACTGTTGTGTTTGTGTCCTTGTACATAATTCGTGACCAATTTATTGATGTTGTCATAGCATGGCATAAAATATTAGTTGTGCTGTGGATGACCTTAAGTGTGGTATGGGGGGTACTTTCTTCATTCCTTAATCCTTGACCTTGACTTCTTGTAGTTGCATTGCTGGCGGAAAGAAAAGGTTGCCCATGTCATTTGCTCGATAAATTTCTGGTTAGCTTTAGCCTGGGGGCATGTTTCATTGACAAGGATGTGTCCCGATGTGGTGGCCTGAAAGAATCCTTGAAGTTGTCGAGATGGAGCTTGATGATGCCAGCAGGGCAAAAAGGCGAATTGTTTAGGGATTATGAGAGCTTAAAGCCTTAAACAGTCACATGATTTGGTCAGATTAGATGATAAGGGGTTATGGCAGACCATTCCACTGAGGGATTAATGGGTTGGGAAAAAAACCAGCTCCTAGTGAAGATTAGGGCTGCATTTAGTTCTAGGAAGGGGGTACGTTAAACCTTGTTAGATTTTGCAAACGGAGTTGGGTATTGGCAATGATTGATTGATTGATTGATTTTGGTTGAGCTGGCATTTAGCAGCGTTGATGGGATTGTGGGGCTATACATTCCTCATGTGATTGGGGTTGTTTAGGGATGCTTAGGTGTTGTGGATCTAGTTCTTGAATGGAACTGGAGCTCATGGACATGGAGTGCTGCCAGGTTTTTTTGAGAAAGGTTAAAGGTACTGAGTTTGTTTCGCCAATCAGCTTTCCTGATTGGAAGGAGAGGAAAAGTCGCTAGAATCTAGTTACGATCAGGTTTTTTCTCTTTGTTTTTTCTAAGTATATTCCTTATCTTTCATATAAGAGAGGAGTACAAAATTTATATGGAACAAAATTCCCAAGCCCCATGTTATCACTAGTTTAACAACTGTTAGACAAAGATGTATATTAACTGCATCCAAAACACAAAAATTAAACAACAAATACTTATATTAGAAAAGTCTTTCTTTGAGATGCCCTTTTAACCATCTGATTCATCCTTAGGCATTTCTTAGATTTTTTATTTCAAGGAAAATTCTTTTCCTTTTTCACATTTAGAGCCTACATGGCACTTCTGGACAGTGCCATCTATGTTCCTAATAAACCTTTTGGTAGCTTTGCAGACTAGGATTTCCTTTGGCTAAACCATAAAGAGCCATCTTAAATGATATCTCTTTGGAGGTGGCATCTAATAAACATGTGGCCATAATTTCATTCTCTGATCACATGTTTCTGTAGTCTATGCGGTTTGAGATTTTTTAGTCGAACTCCCTCATGAGCATGACACTTTTTTGCTGGGCCCAAGCTAACTGCTTGCATCCTTATGATCTCGAACATAGTTTCTTTTCAGGTGCTTCACCTTGGAAGTCTCCATTGTTTTTTTCTTTCTGGTGAAATGTTCTTCTCTGATTAGGATCTGAATGAGATCTGGACCAAAAACTCCTAGGGAAACACTGAAGAGCTTTCCCTTGAATGTTGGATTTATGAAGTGCTTTAATTGTTAACAAGAAGGAATATGTATTTTTCTCGAACACCATTTGTGAATACTGTAACTAAGAGAACATATGGATTTTTAGTTTTTTTCTTTTCTTTTTTAGGGAAATTTATCAAAATACCCTCAAGAGTTGAAGACGTGGAACTATTTTATATTTTTACCCATGTACAACTGATCCAAGTTGTGATCATGTGCTTTTTAATGGGATTTTGAAATTATGGGTAGTGTTAAATAGTTCGTCTCCCATGGGTATTTAGACAAATTTCCCTTATTTTTATTCTCTGCAGATGTTTCCAAACTGGTAAATTGGCAATGTTTTGTTTGTGCTTATATGGCACAGACTTCTCATTAATGATTTCTGTGCTTGTTTTTCTTTTCATTCCTCTATCTGCTATACTCTATTTCCTCAATATTTAACTTTGTATCTGAGGTTGTGACGCAATTTGTTACCTATGCTTGGGAGAGAATGCTGAAATTTTTTTGACTTGTAGGTATATCGAGTTTTATGACGCCATGTCAGTTCCTATGGCAATTGCTCTTTCTGGTCAGCTGCTTCTTGGTCAGCCTGTAATGGTTAAGCCATCTGAGGCCGAAAAGAATCTTGTACAATCAACAGCTTCTGCTGGGGGAGCAGCTGGTCTTGCTGGGGTGGCCAGAAAACTTTATGTCGGGAATCTACACTTCAACATGACTGAGGATCAGCTCCGACAGGTATCTGTCACTGGATGATGATTCATTATTGGGAAATGATCTGTGTAATACATTTATTAATGATTATAAGTACCTTTGATTAATATCTTTATGATGGAGTTATTCAGTTCTATGAGCATTCTTTACTGCTCATTCTAATTGCATAAATTCTGGTTGTCTATGTTTGATTTTGATAAGGGTACTGCATTTCTTGACAACTGTTTGTCTTGACTGTTTTCGTCCTGAGGGGATTATGAATGAGTTGCTGGAGCCTCATCATAATAAGTAGCAGAGTTTAGCTATCCATCCTCATATAGAGACATCATTATACAAATTTTTCATGAACCCTGGCAACTCCGTGGAGATAACCAAGTAACCTACAAATAAGTGTGTGGCTAAATGGGTCTATTTGCTTGGAGATGGTCTACATATTGGGCAGTATAAAATAGGACCTTCTACTTGTCCCTTGATCATTTACAAATTTGTTGGAATCTATAAAGAGTTTCAATTTTTTTCAGAACTACTTGATAGTTACCAAGGAATTCCTTCATCCATTTAAGTTGATTCAGTGGAATTTAGGGTGGTCCTCCCCGTGGACTAGTGTGGTAGTGTCTCTTGCGACATGCTGAAGCCAGGTAGCAGAGTTGGGCCTCAACCTATGTGGAATCCGCAAGATTGCATACTTCAGAAAAAAAAATAAAATTGAATGTTTACTACTATAATCATCTCTAAATATTTCCTTGCAATGGCTGATGCTATTTTCTTTCAGAGAAAATATTTTTAGTTTTTATGTTTTATTTTACTATTAAAATGAAGAAACTGATTGCTTCAAGTTAGGAATGGGCCCTTGATTGTCAAGGGTTCCATTCCTACCCTATTAACATGTTATTATAAAACAAAAGAAAGAAAGAAAGAAACTGATTACCTCATGTTGCTCAAAACAGCATACAAATGTTGACTCCTTGGTAAGAGAGAGGAGAAAAGAAAGAAGTTAAAGAGAGCCGAGAGAGATTAAAGGGGATGATGCTGTTGCCCTGCCAACAAGTTCTATTTTCTATTGCCAGCCTGGGCTGGAGTATTTGCAATATCATCTGCCATCCTAGGAGTATGTATAAAGTAACATCCCTATCATGAGAGATGTCATGTATTTTCTCAAAAATGTTGGCCATCCTCCACGGACCAGCATTTCCCTTATGAGCCCAACAAATCACATTCTACAGATCACCCTGAACTGTTGGGGAACTTGAGAAGTTTCGGAAATAGATGTCGGCCCCATTTGAGAGGGTTTGGTCTCAGCGAAATTGGCATCATCGAATCCCACAGGTCCTGAAGAAATTAGAGATGTTTGTCTTATATTTCGTCCACCCTGCCCATGAGGGAAAAGTTTAAAAAGAAAAAGGAAGGATATCCATTCCATAGTGCATCCCTTGACCTATTTGACGATGCACCTTATGAATTACTATCTTCATGTTTGTTTACTCTTGAAACTTTTCATAATGGTCTTGCTGATTCACAATGAGATTTAACTTAGCCAAAATAAACAAAATTGTCGATTAGATCAATGAGAAACAAATATTGAAGAAAAGGAGGGGGTGTGTTGGAGAGGATAAGAAAATGGAAAACAAGTCTTGCTGGGTGCACCAATAAAAGAAACTCTTCCCAAGTGTCCTGTTATGTACCCGAACTTTTTTTTCGAATCATTCGTCAGTGAGACATAAGTCGCTTTCCTCTTATATTTATGTCTATGTTCCTAAATCAAACAAATTCCCTAGGAAGCTCCGATAATACCCCATTGAATCATTGAGTTTTAATCCCCTTCAAAAGTAAGGGATGGACATCAGATCACAAGCTAGGAACCCTCTCTTCTCAATTATGTTAATCTTTTTCATGACAAACCAGGTCAACTGATTCGAAGCTTTGTTCTACCGTTTGTTTTAATCACATATTATCAGCACAAGATTGACCATAAATCTGCTTTACAATTCTGATGTGGTATGACTCCTGGTCTGAGTTAAAAAGTTCCATTAATTGTTATGTGAAAATAAAGAACAGGGGCCAACTGGTGTAAAAGGATTGAAGTGATCCAAGCCAGTTTTGGGAGCATGATTTGAGACTCAGTTTTTAAATGGTAGGAACAACTTGGAAAAAGGTTTCAGAGAGGACCACTACCGTAATTGCAAGGTTTCTTCAAATATGTTCTAAACAAGTTCCATCAGTGCCGAACCAGCCATTCTATGTCAACAAAATCGGTTTGGTCCAGTACTTGAGACAAGCCTAGTAAAATGGTTGAATACAATCCTGGCACTGTTCTTTTATGAACACCCTGAGCCTGTCCAATAGATTACTAATCATGCCTCCCATACTCTGATTATGGACTAAACTCATAAGGTATATTAATCGACGGGAAAGTCCTAGGTGCGTAGAACAGTATGTGTGAAAATTGAGCCCAATTGAAATGCCTCTCATATTTCTTATATTTCTTCATCCTCCTAACATGCATCTGTCCAGCATGCCCTTATTCAAGTTCAATAGTTGTATATTAAATGGGATTAGACTATATCATATCATTTTAGTGTCACATTATATCATTCTATTTATATGTTACATCGTGCTAAATAACATTATATAATGCGGTGCAATGTGGTGCATTAGCAAATTTGCCTGGGCGATGTCCCGTAATTGCTGCACTTGACTAGAGTTACTAGACTAGTTTTGTGTAATATGCTGCACTAGCAATTCCCCCCCCCTCCTCCTGTGAAGATTCTTCTCCTGGAGGTAGATTCCGTTGTAGAGTCACCACCTGGGTTGGGTATGTTGGACAGAAACTAGCTGATGTAAGTGGAACATGAACACCCAATTCTCTTCACGTATGTTGTAGACAACCAAGGTACTCTTCCACAGTGTGGTCGCCTCTCTTACAGATTATAATGTTTTTGGATGGAGTTGATGCAGTCTGGCCACATTATCCTCCTTAGAAATTGGTCTTTCAAAGCCTTCCATATCTCTTCAGCAGTTGCAAGATACATTAGCCCTTGAGAGAGGCTCAATGGAATTGAGAAGCCAGCCCAAGATATAGAAATCTTTAATGTCCCTTTCTGAGATTTTAGGATTGAGCTGCTGAATTTTCCCATTGGTGTAACTTATTTCCTACTTTGAGAGTGATAGTAAACTGAATCAGACTAATATAGGTTATTGCTCTCATTATTTTTTACAGTAGTAATTTGCAAGTTGAGGTTTTCAAATAAGCTTAATGGAATTTGTACATTTCCTTATTCCCATAAGGAAGAATACACGTCGACTCGTATCGCCTATGGCAACAAGGCAAGAATATCAAACGTTTCTTGAAAGCAAAAGAAACTGCAAAAGCCAGTTTTGAAACAGAGGAGGATGAATACCTCTCATATGAGTAGGAAATATAATTGGAGAATTCTACGGAAGGTAGTGTTTTAAAGGGATGAACAGAATTGTTAGCTTGAGGCCCGCATGAGGATGTCATAGCTAAAATATAGCAGGATCTAGTTTTCTTGCTCTGATACCATGTTGGGGTAGTGCACAGGATAGAGTCCTCATGCTTTGAAAAGTGAGAATTAGGGCTCTACATGCTTCTCATTAACTTTTACACTTTACAAAAGAGCCCTAGTACATTTAGGTAGTTACATGAAGGTCCTAAGGTCATGTGCAGCATCAACCTAGAATAATACTGGTTTTGAGGGATGATTTGGTTCAAGTGGAAGGCTCTAAAAAGCCAAGGGAAAGGCCTCAAATGACAAGGATTAAAGTAGTGAGAAAAGATATGACGACTTATGGTTTGATTGAGGGTGTAACCTATTATAGAGGGGAATGGCAGAACAAGATTCGTATAGCTGACCCCAAATAGTTGGGATAAGGCTCACATGATGATGATGACATAAAGATCCGAAGGGTAAACACTAAACAAAGTTTTAATAGAGCAGATTTTGACCTAACTGTCCTGGTGTATATATTCGAAGATTTTTATTCTAGTTGCGGTAGTCTTCTATATATATTTGGACCATTGTGGCATCCATGGCTTTTGGATCTCTATGAAGCTTATTTTATTTTTATGTTATAGCATTACTCCAATTGGGTTTTTGGAGAAAGTGTTGGCATGAGATACTGGTTTACATACTGGTTTACATGTAGTTTTGACATGTAATTGAGGAACATATTGGTGTAGTGCAAAATAAAATAATATTTTTCATGCGATTAAGATGCAAGAAATACTTCTATTACGTGTCTGTCCAGAGTAAAATATTATTTCACTGCTTATCACTGCCAACATAATATAGGGGGTGCTATGTTTTCTTTTCTTGTTTTCTATTCTAAACTACTATTGTAGTGAATATGGATGTGCTTGTTCAAACATTTGTGAGGGTATTGCTATTTTTTTTTCCCATGGCTGGTTTTGGTGAATACATTTGAACTAGGTCCTGCGATATATTCTCTTCTAGTATTTCAATTTTTCATGCTCTTAGTTGAAGCTTAGATAACCTCTTGTTATTCTCATTTGCTTTGGAGTTTCTGGGAGTTTGTTCCTCCCTTTTCATTATATGCTTTCTAAATAAAGATGGATCTTTGGGATGGATGATAATCCAGGTATTTGAACCTTTTGGTCCCGTGGAGCTTGTTCAATTACCCCTTGATCTTGAGACAGGGCAGTGCAAAGGTTTTGGGTTTGTTCAGGTAAGTGTGTTTCCAATTTTAGGTGAATAATCTTTTTCTTTTTTTTTTACTTGGGCTCATTATAATGTGGGAATATTTCAGTTTGCTCAACTGGAGCATGCAAAAGCTGCTCAAAGTTTGAATGGGAAGCTGGAAATTGCTGGCAGGGTTATCAAGGTAGACTTTCATCAGTTTGGATCTTTATCCAAAATTCTGGTAGTCCAACAGCCAGTTATTGCTTATGATTAGTTTCAGCATTATTTCTGCCATCATTAGTGCTATTATGACTCATTATATTCATTTGTTCAGGTGTCTGCTGTGACAGATCATGTTGGAGGGCAGGATGTAGTGGCAACAGCAGGTGACCTCGATGATGATGATGGTGGTGGCCTTGTAAGTGAAATGATACTGGTTTATTTCTTGGCTTGCAGTCTGCTGTGCAATAAATTGTCTGATGAATCCAAAGGCAACCCAAATAGTGCTTTATGACCTTCCCAGTCCAATCCTATGTTCAGAATCGAGGATCTTTTGCCATGCTTCAACACCAACTCAAGGATGGGGAGTTCTTTGAACTTGGAGAAAATAATGTTTCTCTGAGAACTTAATGATTAAAAAAAAAAACAAAAGAAAAAAAAAGAAAAGATCCAATTTACTGCTTCCTGTAACTCATTTAGAAGTTCCAAATGAGCAGATTTTTAGCATCCTGTACTCATGGTCCTAGTTATCCAGAAACCAGAATCTGCAATCACACTAGGATTTTGAACATTATTTTTCCAGAAATGGCCACATAATGCTGTAACAGTGTAACTTCAAGCCTTTGAGCTTTCATCTTATGTGTGCTATATGCCTTGAAGTACTAAGTTCCCTGTCATGTTACTTAGGCTTGTATTTGCATATTGATACTGTCTCTGCAATATAGGAAGAGCATTTTGTGAGCTCTCCTTTTTCTCAGATTTGGGGAGCTAAAAAGGTCTCCTGGAAAAAACAGGACATTTCCTAACTAAATAATAACTAAATAATGACCAATTCGTCATGTACTAATCGTCATCATAAACTAATTATTCCATTGACCCTGAGCTGTGTTCTCAAGCTCCAGATAGCTGCCCATATTCTATGTTGCAGATTTTGTTTAAGTTTTTTGCATATAGGAAATCCTGCTAGTCTTGTACTCTGCCAAAGTGCTATTAGTCAAATGTGATGAAACCTCTTTTAGGAGAAATGATATTGTTGCATTTTCTTTTTAGGGCAATCTGTTCAATTCAGTGTATTTGAGCTGGTAATTATTAAATGCCAATTAATATTATTTTGTATTACCAGGCCCTCATCCCTATGCTAAAGGGCTTGGTCCTCTTCTGTATTTTCTCCATTGCAAGCCTCTGAAAAGCCTCACACCAAGTTGTCACATTGTAGATGCAATGGTCGCATCTTAGTTTAACATTCACCAATTAACCAGTCGCTTTCAGAGTCCAGACCTAGGTTTTTGATAATTTCTTGTTTTAACTTTCACTGCTTCATGCAGCTTGGTACATGTTGACATTCTTATGCTGAGATGGGTTAATAAAACTCTCTTTTGGTTCAACATATATTTAGATCCCTGGATTGTGTATGTCTTTGCAAAGGTTTAGATAACAATTTTGCATTTGATACTTATCCAAAAACCCAAAAAAAGAAAAAAGATAAAACAAAGTTCCTGTTTAGTAAATACAATAGTTAGGCAATTTTTTGCTCAAATTTTCCATTTAGGAAAGATATTAGGTTTCTGTGCCGGGGGGGGGGGGGATGTTATGAGAGTGATATTTTAATTGGGCAGACTTCTGGTGTAGCAATTATTGTCTCTAGGATTTATTTATAGAATTGAAGTTGATTACACCCACCTCAGAGGCTGTCGTTCAGGATTATTTTTTTCTTGGGGATGGAAGCATTGTGTCCATCCTCCAGGAGAGGTGATAGATCTTGGGGATTTTCTGTTGATGCCTTCTTATCTCAAGTCTGCATTCATCTTCCTTGCTAGGCTTTATATGTTGTTGTTGGTTGGTATCCTCTGTCAGTTTGTGCATTAGAGCAGTTTAGGGTGTGCTCTAGTCTTGACTCCTGCCTTCAGCTCCCTTTTCTTGATTTTCCACTACTTATGGCCTCAAAGGTGCTGGTAAGGAACATCTCCACCACCGGGGCCTTGAGATGGCATGCTTATTGCATTCACATGGGGAGGCAGAGGCTGCAGTGAATGACTTCTTCATTGCCCTTTTGCATGTTCCATTTGGAATGTCTTCATCATTCTTTATGGCATTCTTTGGTTATGCTTTGTTGTGTGGCTTTGATGATGAATGTTAATTTTTATTTATTTATTTATTTTTTGCTTGTAATCTCTTTAAGCTTACGTTTTGTGGATGATGACTTCATTGACCTTTGTCCTCTGGAATGAAACTATTTGTCAATCTGGAATGAAACTATTTGTCAAGAGTCATGATCACAGAGTCTCTATAGAATTCTAAAATCGACAGAAGTAGAGCACAGAGTTTCTCTCAATCTGAGATTGATTTGTGTGCTAGATGCTAGTCCCATTTAAGGATTAGTTTGGACAAACATTTTCTCATGAGTAATCCTGTTTTCTCCCCCACTCATTCATGTATAGTGACAAATTTTGTTTGGTGCCATCCTACTATTCATGAGTATGGCCCATTTCTCTCTCCCTACATGTTTGAGGAATGCCATGAAACACTCCTTCTTTTTTTTTGAAAGAAAACTTGTTTTTCTCATATTCGTTGTTACATCATTCATTAATATACTTACAGGGGCATCTTATCCTTCTTTATTGTTCTTGTCCATCCTTGTAATCCTGATGTTTCACTTAGTGGCAAGTTCTTTCCCTATTTGATATAAATATATGAATAATTTTAAAAACCTTGGAATTCCGTCGTGGATTGGCCTGTATAGCAGTTCATCCAACTCAGTGGCCTAAGCTCAGTTTGTGTTGGAAGGCTCACAATATGCGCATTTAGAGAAAGGGACCCTGGAAGAAGGTTGGGGGGATGGGGAGATTCGTTTATAAAAATATTTCAAACAGTCATAAATGGTTTATGCTTCTCAATCAAAACATCAAAAATATGGTTTGGATAAATGGGGGGTTAACCGGGTTTTGAACAATGAGTGAAATGGTGGTAGTCTAGGAAATAGGAAGTAAGAAATATGAGCAAGAAATTTGCTGAGTGGAGTACTTTAGACAATGCTAAACATAGGAAATTGGACAAGTATGAGAGACACTTGCTATAAATGTGGAATGGATCACTATTAACCTAGCCAGCGGTTTTTTGTAAATCCAAGTTTATGGGTGGTCAACCAGGTGAGTTGACTGGTCTGATCAACTCGGAAAAGTTCCTGGTTGAACAGCTGAGTTTTGAAAACTTTGATTTGAACCTGGTAGAGAGGAAATGTTGTGGGTCACTTGTGTGCTAATTTATTCCTTTAATTACCATGTATATGTGCTTTCATGTGTAAAGGGACGAATATAAATCTGTTCCTTTTGATTTATGCTGATTGGATAGTAATATATTTTGTTTAGTTTCTTGGTTGGATAATATTGGTTAAATTGTTTAGATTCTTCAATGTGCAATATTCCTCAAATCGTGAGAAATTGTCCCCACAAATAGTAAGGTACAGTGATTCTATTTGTTCTGTTCAAAATAAATATTTGAGCAATATAGCTTCATCTGTATGACGTCTTATTTTGTTAAATTTTGCGTTGATCTGCAGTCTCTCAATGCTCGCTCCAGAGCCCTACTCATGCAGAAATTGGATCGTACTGGCACTGCCACGAGGTTGGTTCTAATTACTTTTGTGTCTTTGTGTTGTGTGTATGAGAGAGAGAGAGAGAGAGAGAGAGAGAGTCTCTACTTGTTCTAGTTTGGTGCTAGTAGTAGGCGGTCTTCCTCCTACCCAACCTACCGTGTACTAGTAAGTCGGTCCGTAGTTACTAACGTACCAACCGTACGTGTACGTCCTT